>JACEIK010002891.1:63675-81708 GCA_018107945.1 Datura stramonium
GGGCGAAACGGCAACCTTCTCCTGCATAGCAAACTACCCAATATAAAAAAATGCACTTAATTGGAATTTTAGTATTCTTCGTTCTTAATTTGTTGGTTTATAACTGGTTCTGCTTATTATTGAGATGTTTGGTCTGTGTAGATACATAAGTCTTCTTCGACTGAGGGCTTGACTGTTTATTTAACATAAGATTTTTCATCAAAAAATTAGTTAAAAGGTATGTGATGCTACTCATGGACTCTGTAGTTATCATGCAATGACCTGAAATTTTTCTGTTATTTTGTATCATTCTGAAGTTTGCGCTTTTGATTTTAGGTTGTTGGTATTTTCCCCTAATTTGCTTCTTTTTTCTAGAAAAAGCTTACGATAAAGTTCCAGGGAGGTACTGTGGAGTTGTTTGGAGTCTAGATGTGTGCTTGTGGCGTACATTAAGGCTATTAAGAATATATGCAATGAAGCCAAGATCCGGGTTCGGATAGTGGGAGGTCACTCAGAACACTTCCATGTCGTGATGGGGTTGCATCAGGAGTCAGTCCTTAGCCCGTTCCTATTTGCATTAGTGATGGACGGATTGACAAGACATGTTCAAGGAGAGGTGCGGTAGTATATGTTATTCACATATGACAGTATTGATTAACGAAATACAGGGTGGAGTTAACGATAGGCCGGAAGTTTGGAGACAGGCCTCGGAGTCTAAAGGTTTTTGGTTGAGCATGATTAAAACAGAGTACCTGAGGTGCAAGTTCAATGATGTAATGCTTGAGGTGGAGGTGGAAGTGAAGATCAATGCACAAGTCATACTCAAGATAGGAAGTTTCAAATATCTTGGATCAATAATTTAAGGAGACAAGGAGATTGACGATGATGTCGTACATCGTATTGGAGCGGGATGGATGAAATGGAGGCTCGCCTCCAGGTACTGTGCGATAAGAACGTGTCGCCACGGGTCAAAGGTAAGTATTACATAGTGTTGGTTAGACCAACATTGTTGTATGGGGCAAAGTGCTGGCAAATCAAGAATTGCCACGTTAAGAAGATGAAGATAGCGGAGATGAGGATGCTCATAGATGTGTGGGCATACTAGGAGAGATATGATTTGAAACGATGCCATACGGGGTAAGGTGAGAATGGCCTCCATGGCGGACAAGATGAGGAAAGCGAGACTGAGATGGTTTGGGCATGTGAAGAAGAGGTGCATGGATGCGCTAGTAAGGAGGTGTGGCCATGTGGGAGGTTGGTTGTAGCAGGAGTTAGGAGAGGTAAAGGTAGGCTGAAAAAAATTTGGATGGAGGTGATTAGATAGGACATGACAACTCTGATTGAGGACATGACCCTTGATAGGAAGGTTTAGAGGTCGAGGATTAGGATAGAAGGTTAGTAGGTTGTTCAGTATTATCGCTGCACTTTATGTGGGAGAGGTAGGGGGCTAGCGTCGTCCTCTCCTCTTCTCCTTATTCGGTAGTATTATTTAGTAGTCGTGTCTCTTATTCTGCAATGTGTTACTATCGGTTGCTTCATTTGCTCTGTATCTTGATATTTTGCTGTCATATTTTTTTTTGCAATCCTACTTAAAAAACTTTTCTTTTGAGCCGGGGTCTATCGGAAACAACCTCTCGATCCTACAAGGGTAGGGGTAAAGTCTGTGCTTATGCTATCTTCCCCAAACCCCACTTGTGGGATTACACTGGGTCTGTTGTTGTTGTTGCTTCTTTTTACTTGTGGGATTTCTAAGTTGTTTTGACTTCTTGTGTACTACCAAATGTCTAGGCGGTGGGCACATTTCAGTTAAAACCACTGAACTGATATTTTGACTTTTTCGTGTCAGTTGCTAGAATTTTTTGAAATTTTGGTTATTTTTTTCGGTGTTTGGTTTCTCAAAAGAGAAAAAAAAAAACCAATTTTGTGTAACAGAAAACCAAACTTATAAGCATTTTATTTTTCAGCCACACTTCAAGAAAATCAATGCTTCACTTCTTTCCTCAATTTAGACATGCCCATTCCTCACCGCTGCAGCTCAATTCTTTCCTTGTCTAGGCTTCCAGGCCTAGTAACCAAAGACCCAAAGTGATGTAAGGGTATTTATTTATTCATCATCTGATATATGGTTTGGAGAATGGCTGCAACAGTAGCGAGGGATCAGAGAAGGGGAGAGAAAGATGAGAGAGATAGAGGTCAGAGGTGTAGATGGAGAGAGGACTAGGAGCAAGTTAGGACACTGAGTCACCATTTCTGCTGCAAAACCATAGCTCTGTAAGGAGAAACTGGAATGGTGGGTCAAAGGGTTTCTGTGGGTTTACACCAAGTAGCAAACAATCGCAAAATGAGGGGCTTTGGGTTTATCAATTTTGGGCGAAGTTCAGTTTCGTCCTCCTTAAAGCTACTTTCATTAAATATGTTGAGCAAATAAAAATAAAGAAAGATAGAATAAGCTTTCTCAAAAGAACACTTCCTTCTTACAAGTCGAGGCTTCATTTTAAGCCCATTTTCTGATAAAAAGGTCAAAAAGCCAAGTTTAGGGCCTTTAGTCACCCGAAAAACCTGAAAAGAATATGCTTTCAGTCCTTTCTTTTTGTAAAAAAGTCCAACTTGGAAAAGCTCAACAGAAACCTTAAACCAAATAAACAAACCAATTTAACTGAACCAAAACTTAAAAAGACCGTGTTGTTTTGTACTTTTCCAAACTGAAGTTGAAAAACTATACTGGCTGAGTGCTCTACAAATGTCTCTGCTTTGCATGTTGTATTACAAGTGGAATGGATAAATGTTTGAACCAATGTTGTGATTTGTCAGTTATATCAATAAAGTTTGATTGATTCACTTACACAGGATGAACAATTTTTATTCGTTGGCCTATTCTAATTATAGGTCAATTTGGCACAAGAAACACTTAAAGGGCTGTTGGTCCACTGGTTAATCAAAAGAAGGCAGAAATTTGGATCTCAATTGTCAATCAATGGAGAAGTCCCATCTGGAAAAGATGTATCTACAAAGATTTTGACTGCATCTAGAGTGGAGGTAGACAGTAATGCTGATAATGATTCTGCAGTGTTCCCCCCATTTGAATTTTCAGCAGCATCTCCTCCATCCATCATGACTGAGGGATCACAAAGTGGTCCTTGGAGGAAAAAGATCACTGAATTAGATGGAACTGAAGATGAAAAGGACATGCCTTGGTGGGTTATAGACTGCGTGATGAACAATCGGCTGCCTCCCAGGGAAAATACCAAGTAAATCTCCAAAGCTGCATATTTATTTTCTTGATAATCCTTGAATTGCATGTTTGAATTATATAGTAGTTAAGTTTTAGCATCAAGTCTTTCAGGAGGCAATTACAATCTCACTTTTTGAAGGAAGCAATCTGCTGCTAATTTACATTATTTCTTCCAGTTGCTTGCGCTACATATGCTTAAACCAGAGCTATTGATGTGTTCCTTCTGGCTATGATAAATTACTTTTGATATAACCCCCTTTTTATAAAATGGTTTGCAGATGTAGCTTTTATTTGCATCCATGTGAAGGTTCTACTGTCCAGATCCTTACCCAAGGCAAACTGAGTGCACCTCGCATATTAAGAATTCACAAAGTAAGCATCTTTAGTTTGATATCATTGCAGAATCAATTTATTTTCCTGATGATAGCGGGTCCTTTTGGCTACTAATTGCTCTTCATCTTATTGTCTATACTACTGGGAGACTTGCACTTTTCCTTTTCCTGGAAACCTCCTACTGAAACACCACATATAATTTGCGAAAAGAAACTCAAAACATACAGAAGAATATCTTAAGGAAATCACTATAAAATATGCTCTGAGTTTTCAATTTTTATTGAGTACTAGACCTGTACCATGGTTATGCTTCGAGGTGTAGATTCCATGTTGCTCTAGTTTTATGTCAAGGATTTGTAGATTCCATGTTGCTCTAGTTTTATGTCAAGTAAAATCCTAATAGTGTCTGTAGTCTTCGGAGATCTTGGTTAATATTTAATGATGCATCAGACAGCAAAATGAAAAGCTGAAAAAGACTCTGGCTGCAAAGGCCATGATTGTTCATCAGTTAACGGACTATGGAATGTCTATGTGAATGAGTAGTTCTTACGGTACCATAAGTTGCTACAGCTCAAAGTATGATGGGTTAATTATCCTATAACATCAGGCGGTTTCCAAGTAATATATTATCTTCAGGAAGGTGGTTCATATATCCAATATGGGGGAGTGTCATCAAATGGATATAATTCCTTTTCTCTTTCCGTTCTTTAGCTTCACATCCAGGATGATCGGTGTATGTTAAGAGTGTGTAGCGCTTCTATGAAAATCCTACTAACAATCGATTCTATACCAGCAGATTCAATAGCTGCCTATTCTTTTGCTACAGAGCAAGGCATTCTTGCCAAGACATTCCCGTATGATCTTGCAGTCCACTGAATGACTCGCATGAAGATGAGACTACAAGTGATTTAGTCCTCCTATATGCAGCTGAACAATTAAATAGTGAACACTAGTGCTCTTCTTTGAGTGCATTATGATAAAGTTTGACGCCAACCACAGATGATAATTATAATTTGAGGATAAAAGACAGTGCAACAGTTTGATCTTGATGAGGGATCTGGCACATTCACACGGATTGCTCCAAATATCAACTGTCCTACAAATGAGCCCACTTCGATCTATTCCATTATTTATATTGGACTCATTAATAGGAATTTTTTGATTCAAGACAGTGTTTCAGTTTTCATCAGAAACCTAATAACTGCTCAAGAGTGGAAGGAAATTTGAGCTTTTCTCAGATTTGGAAAACACTAAAGCATCGTGATTTAGTTCTCGAATGATGGTAGGTGGGTAAGAAAGCTAGAACCAGTGGCATAGCTAGGGTTAAACAAGAGGGGAAGGAGCTTAGTTATTGATAAGTTAAGGTATTTTATTATAGTACCTAGGAGGTACTACAGAGGTATAAAAGAGAAGTTCTGATCATCTCAACACTTGTAACATCAAAGCTTCCAAAAAATCCAAAAGAGAAGTTGGATTGTCCAGCGTATTGCTCCTACACCATGTATAAACAGATTGAAGGCCTCTATGATTTACAGAAGATGGAGGTTGTTTCTTTCCTTCAAAACACCTATTATTTCATTCCAACTATATCCACATGATGCATAATGAGATAGTTCGCCAGATTTGCTTTTTCCTCTTTCTGATCCTTTGTCCTTGCCAGCAAATCAGTAACTTCTCACATCTTAAGGCATCACCCATGTGACTTCAAAATTATTCAAGAAAAGAAAACAAATCTGCCAAGAAAAATTGCAATGAAGAAGATGGTTGTTGGTTTCCAGGGGAAGGAGCATGGTTAAGTAAGTTAATAGGATAAGGAGAGTGTGATTAAGAACTATAGGAGTTGGTATATTATCCATCATTTTTTTCCATTTCAGCATATTTTTAATGAAATAACTGCATAATTTTGATTAATTTCATGGCCACATAGATAATTTATTCTAGGGATCCTTTCATTAATGTTATTATATCATTAAAAGATTTCACATCACCCAAATAAAGTCATTTAACACAGACACTAGCCATATGTCCGTATATAGTCTCAAATGGATAACAAATCTAACATCTCGATTAATGTTATACCTGACAACCTTAGTCAAGTCTGTAACATAACAGGAGACATGCACCCATTGGAAGATGAGGACAGAAAATGATGTAAAAGAATGGATGATAACAACATCCAAGGATGTGACCTAGTGGTCAATGAAGTGGTTTGATTTACTCAACTCTTCTATTTTCGATTCAAAATGAAGAAAGGATAAAATAGAAGTTTGTGCAAATCTTGGAGACTAAAGTTCAAATCCCAATATAGACAAAACACACAATGTGATTTCTTCATATTTGTTTAACCCTTGTTGGTCTGGACACAGCCATTATTAGGAAAAAGAAAATAGAATAGATAATATTCAAGTTAGGTGCATTGCCAATTCAAAATTGAAAAAGTGAAGGAATATGATCCCCATTTTTTGACATTATACCTCTAGCATATAAAATGCTCGAACAATTAGAGAGAAAGATAGAGAGAGGTGCAATCCTTGAATCAAGGTAGTATTCATTGACCATTTGTGAGACACATATGCAACTTTCAAATTTGGTCTAAAAAGGCTAGCAAGCAAGTTAAAAGAGCTCCTCAAAATTTCTTTTGTTCAGCTTTTCTTTGATCCTATAATCACCCGGAAATTATCTTTTCTTATATACAAATTGATTCCTGGTAATTAATCTACACTTACAGAGGATGAACAATGAATATCTCAAACTGGTACTGATTTCTTCTCCAGGTTATCAATTATGTCATAGAAAAGATGGTTCTTGACAAGCCTTTGGACAGCATAAACTCGGGTGGGACATTTGCTCCTGGTATGCATGGAGCTACTGGAGGAGATGACTCATTCAGGACTGGGCCGAAGCCTTGGCAAACGCTTAAGCCATCTATAGAGATCCTGTGCAATAACCAGGCAAGTTCAGGTTTCTGTTTCTGGGTTTGAGATGCTTCACATATTAAGATTTTAATATCACGCACTGCTGTAGTTTTCTGCTTCATCTTTATACTCTAGATCAGAGCTTCTTAAATTTAAAATTTTAGCCAATATATCCCATTACATCAATACCGATACTTTAAAAAAAGAAATATTGACTTGCCACATCAATCTTTGTATATTTTGCCTTCAAACACAATTGCCCAATTGGGGATATGTTCCAGGTTTTGCTCACACTGCTTTCTGGTTAAATGAAATTTTATTACCTTAACAGGTTTTATCCCCTGATATGAGCTTAGCAACTGTTCGGGCCTATATATGGAAGAAACCTGAAGATCTTATACTTAATTACCACGTGTTACCGAGCAAGTGACAGAACTGAAAGTTATAAGGTATGCTTTATTATTGTCTGTTTTGAAATGGTTCTGTATTCTGCATGTCCCTTTATTCACTATTTCATCCACTTTGAGCTAGTTCTTGTGAAAAAATAAGAGACGGGAGAGAATATTTAGAGAGTGCGTGAAGACTAATGTCTTATGCACACATCCTTTTATACACACTTTACAATATACGGGATACCTCTACTCAATGTGAGACATTAACCATTTTCTACTATCTAATCCTCTAGCTGTACTTGTATGTACCGAGCTTGTATATGTAACTAATTCTCGAATTGGTGAGAGATTTGGTAAATATATCAGCAAGCTAATCATTCAATTTTATGCATTTCATGACATTGTTGTCTTAAAATATATTATGTCTATCAAAGTGACAATCAATCTCTGTATGCTTGTTTCTCTCATTCAACACTATGTTTGGTGCAATGCAAAGGACTGACATGAAAATTTCTATAAACAAGGTACTTCATTTTTTTCAATTCAACTTTAGCTTTTGTTTTGATTACAAAAATCATTGTATCTATCCCGAATTTCTCCGTTAATTTTGGTTAAAGTACCAAAACCGGTTGACCAAAGATTTTATCTTCGAATTGAATATTCTATTAAATAGAAGTAATTCATCATCATTCGGTTAGGATCAATCTAAACCAAATCCGGTAGGATCCCACCTATGTCGTGTCAACACCGGTGCAGCACCGAAAGTGAAGAGTCCGAGCAACTTAGGATAGAGTTTTTTTTCCTTCTAATAGACGATCTAATTCCATAAGAAGCATTCTAGCTGGATGTAATCTGGATTCTTCGAAAACAAGAAACAAAATGTGGTTATAAGCTCAAGCGCAAAAGCTGAATATCCTGCCACAACAGTGGAAACTTGTCAACTCATATGGATCAAGCTTATATCACTTTCTTTGATTCTCCTCTTGATCAATATTTTTCCTCATAATACCTTGTAAGTTTTCTACATAATATCTTATAATTTAGAAATATAACTCTATTTTTAGATATTTGAATTATTTTTAGCCTAATCCCTGCTCCCATATCTGTACCTGGAACCGTACCCCCCGAATCTTGAAATATAGATCATGAAGGATTTGACCTCTAGATCTGCATGCGTATCGGGCACCCATACCTGAGTCCGAGCAACTTAGACCCTATCTACATCTGTTAGTCCAAGTATCTTCTTCTTGTCCTTGAACCTCGTAAAATAATACTTTCTATTCAGCATATTTTAAATATTAAAGGATTTGAAGCAGTTCGTTCGAAAGACCACCGAGAAGACTATCATGTCGAGTAACTGCGAGATAGTTCAACTTTTAAACCAACCTCTTTAATCACGTAGGATCATTAAATGTGTCCCCCCGATAACGTCCAAAATAACTCTCCAATTAAGGAGGTGGCTACGGTTATTTTGCAAAACAAGTACCCAACAAGAGTCGGGGTCGATTTCCCACAGAGATTGGAGGCTAGATTTACCAAGAGTTGTAAATTAATTCACAAGAGTAAGCGTCATATCTAAACATAAAGTAAAATTAGGGGAAGTGGTTTGAACAAGTATCAAATGAAAATTTAAATCAAAGCAAGGTGACACGATTGTTGTAAACAAGATTAGAGAGACTAGGGGTGTGCATTTGATGGGGCATCGTGTCACGGGCTTAAGTTTTCAAGGCCGTGGGACAGCTTAAGATGGCTTAACTTCAACTCAAGCTTCAGTCCTTTTTCTGTCTAGGAGGCACGAAATGTGCCAAGGATCAATAACTTAATAAAGAAAGCGAGGAAGTAAGGGAAGACAAGATCTTAAGGAGGCTAAATAGCCCTTTTGCTTCACTATATATTGACAAAGCTGAACAAGTGAAGAGTGAATACAATGTGAATGGCCGAGTACAATGGCTGCCCCTTGAGGCCTATTTATACTAAATACAAGCCCCTACACTATGAGCTAAATGGCGGTGTCAATGTGGTGATGGGCGGCAAGTCGAGCATGCTGGCATGATTGCTGTGGCAAGAAGAGTGGGCATGCTTGTTGTGTCAGTGCCGTGTCGGCGCCGGCTATGTCGGGCGAGTTTGTGTCGGGCGCGAGCAGGCTTTGTGAGCGGGCTGCGTCGACGCGAGCATGCTTTACAGAGCGCGTCGGGCATGCGTTTGGGCTGTCCCAAGGTGCTGATTTTGTCTGTCTTGGCCACGATCATGGGCGGTTGGGCTGTGGCTTGGCCGTTGAGTTGAAATTGCGGCAATTTAGTCTTTGGCCCTGATCATGGGCAGCTTGTTGGGCTGTGGCTTGGCCGTTGAGTTGGGGAAATTGCGGCAAATTTAGTAGATTTGCTGGCGGGGCGGTACAATCGTCTTGATAGGTAATTAGTGCATGGATAGCTTTGGTTTTGGCTACACTCTAAGTTTCTCAACTAAAAGAGTGTATATTTTGGGTTTTCTCAAACCCCAAAATCAAGACCTACAAAACAACCAAACATTGCTCGAGTGGGCATATACTATTTGTAGCTCTAGCCCTTAAATGGAGCTTGAATTTGGTATAGACTATTTCTAGCTCCAACCCATAGATCAAAATCACCAAATCCTCACTATTGAAGTCTTACCCAACTTCAACTCAATTAATGTTTGCAACCATTAATTTTTACATTTTAAACTCGAAGAAATCAATAGATCCATGCATTTTAATCAATTAGTCAATATCCAATCATTCACACCCCTCTAGAAGAGAAATTAGCTACTCATAATTAGGGAAAGAAATTTTGTCAAAGAAGAATTCCTCACAACCATTCATATTAAGCAATTAAAATGACTTCCAGCTTTGTATCTTCAACAACGGTGTTTTCTCACAAGGAAGAAGAAAGTATAAAATTGTACTCTCTATGTCAATATCTCTCCTCTTCAATGTTGTATATACAAATAGGGTAAAAATCTACATATATTCCTCGCATAGATCCCCAGAACGCTCTTGGAAGCTTCCCGAGTACGTACTTGCCTTCTGGGACGATTTTGCCCTTTGGAAGAGACGCGGCTCACTTGCGCTTGCACCTGCGTTTTGCAGGTGTGGACTTGCGGCACACAGGTACATCAACATATCCAGACAAGTGTTCTCTCACTTCCTCCAGCGTGGCACTTGCGATCCGCAGATACTAGCTTGCGGCACGGAGGTCTATTTCCAGCATCTTTCAACTCCTCCTGCGTGGCACATGCTAGACGCAGGTACTGACTTGTGGCACGCATGTCACCTGTTTTTCCTCCGGCAGATTGCTTTTAGTTCAAGTCCTCCATCATCTTTGTTTCAAAGAAATGCCTGCACATTAGAGAAGAAAAGGCATAAAATTCTTCTAAATAACGAAGCGATAACTCATGCTTAAAAGCTAGATAAATTGGTAAATTACCAACTTATCACCCCCTAACCATTACTTTTAACATTCAAATTCATAAGAGTGTAAACGAGTCCACAAGTGATCATTTATGTCTCTCCAAGAATGTCAACTAACATTCTGAGATAACAATAGCTAAATGAGACTTGGCGACCTCCACGCCTGGAAAATACCACACTTTGCCTAGGTCCTTGGTCTAGAATCGTTGAGGAATATTATTCAACTTCAAATACTTGTTTTTTCAACTTCAACCAAATATTATCCAAACAGGCAGTAATCAACTTCCAGTCATGTCAAACTCCTGAATAACCATGCTAAACTTACCAAACCATGCTTGAGAAGACTACGTCAGACCATATACAAATCAACCTAAACCACCATATAAGACTACTAAACTTCCCCGAGTGAAAAGACATGTTGCTCCATGTGTTTCATCCTCAAGATGCTTGTGAATAAATGAATTCTTGATATCCACTTGTGAAGAAGTCAATGGTAAACAACATCCTTGGACAAAAAGAAGTATAAGGAAGCAATTTTTACCATGGGATAGAATGGATCACATAATCAAGTCAGAAGATCTTAGTAATGGCCTTCACAAGGAACATGCCTCGAGCTGATCAATTTGATCACCTACTCCAACTCATTGACCACCAAGAACATATTTTCCATAGAGGTGTAAGAACAGTTTCCCAAGTACCAATAGAGTGTAAAACAGACATCTTCAATCATAGCTTGTTATTAGTGTAATCAGAAAGAGCTAGTCCTGTAGATTAAAGAAAATGAATAAGACAAGAATGACACAAAAGCATAATATGGTGATGACAAACAATGATCACTCAAGCAGGAATATATGTGACGAGGATTATGAGTAGCACAAATACCTTTTCGAACAGTCACTAAAGGGCTATTAGGGGAGACAAATTTGGAACCTGCGAAGGATCTGTTGCAGGGCATGGATCATGACCCTGATGTGGGATACTGGTGGCGGTAATAAGTCAGAAGCAGTGATGCTGTGAGAGGAGATGTAACGAGGTACTAATAAGGACTATATTGCTGGTATGAATAAAATAACAAAGATGTCAAGATGGTTAGAAAAAGGTGCAAGATAAGACTACATTACGAAAAATGTGGCACCGACTGACCAAAGGTTTCGATGAAGATCAAATGAGTAACAACAATATTTCCTTTTAAACTTGAGGATAATCATAAATTACACACTTGAGAGCATGAGGGTCTAGTTTGTCTTGCCCAGGTGTCAAGTTATAACAAAAGAAGTGTTTCCAAGAACACATGGACAAAGGGAATACAAAGGTGAATATGGAAATAAAACAAAGTTAGTCAAGCGGTGACATAGTGGGAGGAGATGTAGGAGAGGTACTAATAAGAGCTTTAGTGGTGGTACGAGTAACCAATAGAGATGTCAAGATGGTTAGAAGAAGTTGCAAGGTACGATTGAGTTCTGAAAAAGTGTCATTGGCTGACTAAAGGTATCCACGAAAATCAAGTGAGTGGTAACAATAACAGTGGTGTAGCCAGAAAATTCAGGAAAGGTGTTCAAGCATTGCATGAGTAAAAAAAAAATTTAACGAATAGGTGCACCAAAAGTAATAAAATCAAACTACCCAATATTAATAATTAAATTTTTTTTGAATGGATGTACCAAAAGCATAATATTTAGCTTAAATAAGTTCATTTTCAATTTAATATGAAGTGAACGAACAGAACAAAAGAAGGGAGAGGAGGAAGTTCAACCTAAATGAAATTACTTTTACCTTCAAGCTTTCACCGACCAGAGATAACAATAATAACAACAGGACATGAAAAATAGAGAGCAAATAATACAAATTTTTTTTTGAAAATTTTTCTTTGTGGAGCCTTTTCGCTTTCAATTTGAACAGAGTTATAGAGAGCTTTTAAGATTTGTTTATTAACTTTAAAATAAACAATTACTTATAAGTTTTATTTAATAATTTTAATGAAAAGAAAAATAAAGTCAAAGACAAATCGATTGAAAATTCAATTGGCTACTAAGCTCTTACTTTTCTTTTCAGATTTTTATGTTGTAGGTCTCTAATTAAGAATTATTATAATAAGTGATATCAATTTTGATTTATTTAAAAAATAAAAAATAAAATATGTATGAAGCTTGAAGTGTCTAGGCAGAATTCAAGAAGTAGCTCAGCAAGATTCACTGTTAAAGATTGCTTTTAAAGTATATTTAGGAAGTAATTAATTATTTCTACTTAAAGGACAAGCTTTGATCCTTATCACTTTATTCCTTTTTCTCTATAAAATAGAAGCTCTTTTGAAAACATCTAAATAGGCAAAAGAGTGCCAATGCCGAGACTCGAACCTGCGCTCGTTAGGCGTGCTTTGACTTTTCAAGAGTGCCCTGTACCACAAGACTACAACACTTCATTGTTCAAGGGTATTCAAAATATATTATTTAAGCTCATAAATTAGCATTTTACTTATATACACAGTATAATTTTTCGACGAAGGGTGTTTGCTTGACCACCCTGGACATACTATAGCTCCGCCCCTGAACAATATCCCTTCTAAGCTTGAGAAAATCAGAAAACACACTTGAGAGCATGAGGGTCTAGTTTATCTTGACCAGATGTCAGGTTATAACAAAACTAATGCTATCAAAAACACGAGGAACAACTGAACATATAGGTGAATGAGGAAATAAAACTGCACAGGGAACCTGATCCTGAATAAAAGAAAGCATATGATTTCTCGAATAATATGCTGTGAGATGTTCCGAATCTTTTGGATATACTGCATTTAGCATTAACTCTTTGCCAAGTTACATCAATAATATACTTCTCAGTACCTTTCTCAATAAAATAAAATAATATGCTACGAAAATCGCATAACTCCAATATCATGCGGAACATGTGATTATATAATATAAGTTAGGCCTGAATGGTCTCAATAGAATTCCTATACTTCTCTATTATCCTATTTTGTTGAGACGTACAAGGATAGGACATTTGATGAATAATCTCACGTCATAAAATTCTTAGATTTAGGGGATAGATATTTTGGTGCACTATTTCTAGGGATAATGTGAATGTAAGCCCCAAACTAATTTTGTATTTTAGCGCAGAAGGTTTGTTAAAGGGAGAACAACTCATAACGATATCTAATTAAGAAAATCCAACTATACTTTTTAATCATCAATGAAGGTGACAAAATATTGGAATTCCAAAGTGGAACTAAATCGACTAGGACCACTAACATTTGAATGTATTAAGTAGAAATATGCCTGATCGTAGGGACAGTGAGGAAAGGAAGAAGGCACTCGTTTACCGATGTGACATGATTACGTTTTAAAGAACACAATGTAGATGTGCCAAGTACCATTTTTGGAGTTTAGATAAATGAGGATGTTCCAACCGTTAATGAAGTATCTCAATGGATTCGTCAACAGCGCAAACTATTGGGGGATTATAGAAGATCAAGGCAGTTTAGTCTATGAGATTAACAATGGATACCAGTAATTTGTCCTGTTTGAGTTGCGAAAGGGCCGCTTGCTTAATTTTATTTATTTAATACTAATAATAAATCTATAAACAAAAATAAAAAACGAAAATCTTACTGCTTTTATAGAACAATTAAATTATAAAAAAGTAGTTAAGTCGGATAAGAGACTTACTGATATGAGACTGACTAGGCAACCAGAGATGTAAAGGACTGAATTCAAAGAAGGAAGTGGAGTAATTTGACCTACTCCAGTTGCATGGTTTGTGATCCATTGACAATGTAACCATTGGAAGAGATTAGGGAAAAAATAAGTAGAGAAAAGAGACATTATTACCAGAAATATGGTAGGAGCTTGAGTGGATGACCGAGGATCCAAGTTGAAGGATTGAGAACTTACGTGTCTTATATTGAGGGAATTCAATATAGTCAACTAAAGGAATTGCCGACCATTCAAAGTACCAAATCCCATTTTTTGGTTAGAATCTGGAAAATCTTGAAACCAGTTGTATAGGTCGCAAAGTCGAGTCCATCCTTAGGACCCGTTTGGCCATGAGGAATTTTTCGCTTCTTTCCGGAATTTTTTTCACTTTTGAAAATCTGCATTTAGCCATGAAAATTCCAAATACAACTTGAAGTTGTATTTGAAATTTGGAGAACACTCAAAAGCTTGTTTTCACTTTCACTTGCACTATATTTTCCTTTTTCAAATTTAACCGTAAATTTTTTATTTTTATAAAAATGACCCCATTTAAATTATATGTCATATTTAAATCATATTTTATGTGTTTTAGGATAAGTACATTCAAACAATTATTTATTTATTTGCAAAAATTATAACCAAACTCAACTCAATCTTCAACTTCAACTCCAGAAATGTGTAATAGCTCATATATGATATCTAAGCTATGACATTATGTGACTATTTATTTGGAGATATTACTCTTTTAGAGCAGGTTTGATTGTGTATGTTTCAGGTAAGTTAGTGAAGTTAAGTGATTTTGTTAGTTTTTAGAAATTGAGGGGTATAAACTATATTTAGAAAATGTACATTCAAATTCTAAATATTCTTTGCGAAAAGTATGGCAAAACACAATTCCAATTTTAAAACTTTCAACAAAAGTGAATCATATTTGGTTTTCATGGACAAACGCCCCCTTAGTGTCTTAAAAATAATGAGAAACTCTGATCCAAAAACTAACAAAATGAAAAAGCACATTGGAACCCTAACTAGTAAGACATCTAAAATTTTCAGTGAATGAAGAGAGCCAAAAGTATGATCTGTAGCCTAGGGCAAAGAAGTTGACCTCAACAGAGAATAGTAGGTTGTTGGAACTTGGAAGGTCATTAGAAACTGTCTCCTAAGTAGGCATGTGAAATGGCCCTTGTCAAAACATTATGGTCCGTGCTTGAAGTCATATCCAACTTCCGATGGCAACATGTTCTCCTGGTTTGTGCTTGCAAGAAGTTTTTCGGCCTTGTGGTGGTGTTGGTTTATGCACAACATACATGGAAATTTAGAAAAAACCGGATGGTCGCACAATTGCCCGAAAAATGCACAACTGTGCTATTTTCTCTTCCCGGATGTTGCTGTGTAAATTCACATCAAATAAATCCTCACCAAGGCTCTAATACTATGTGACCAAAATAAAAGACACGAGAGAGAACATCGAGAGAGTACATGAAAACTATGTTCTAATGCTCATATCTTTTTATACGCATACTTTCAATGTACATGATTTATGGGATGTGAGACATCAATACTATATTATTTCAAGTGTAAATATTTATGCTTAATCATATTCAGCTATCTAACATCTCTGTTATGCTTTGGATGGATAATCACTTGCGATTGGTGGACCAGTAGGAATTGCTCCAGTCCACCAAAGGATTGTTAATAATTAGACCCCCTACCTATGCTATGCAAAGGCCCAAATGGTAATTTTTACTATTTGGTTTAGCAGGATTACGAGTTTCTGTCTTATTTTCCAGTTAATGAATCTGAACAAGTTGAAATCGAGTTCAGTCAATTCTGTGTTTGTACATAACAAACCGAAAAGCTAATCCCAAATGCTGGTATTAACTCCAATTCCTAGTTCCCAAGAAGTGTTGTGCCATTGTTCCTCTCTACATGTCGCAGAGATGCTTTACTGGAATCCTTTTTTTTTTTTTTTGAAAATAGTACTATTGAGATGCTCTATTGGAATCTTCTCACCCACTTCTTTTAAGCCAGAGTGCCAGACCTCCAGCTTGCCAACTCACAGTTGTCTATTTGGCTTGTGAGGTTCTGTTGTATCTAGGTAGAAGTTGGGAAGTTCTCCATTCCTTGGAAATGGATTGCTACATGCTTCCTAGCTGCCGCTTGAATTAAAAGAACAGTAAATAAAAAAATATTTTAAAAGCCAACCTTTTGGGATTTGCATAGCATCTACTGTCTTATTCTGCCCACTTTGCCCCTTAGTTTTGTGCGTATTGGCTATTGGATTAGTTTTATTATGTAACCCTTGCTTCAACTGGCACTAGGGTATTCATCTTGCTCTCTATTTGGTTCAGGGCCAAACCTGAAACCTAGCCTGAAAGCGAACACTTTGATTCTTGCAAATCAGTTCTGCTGCTTCCTTGGTTTCAATAATTTGGTGCTTTGTTGTCAATTGAAAATGTTGGATTCTTGAGAAGCCGTTAACTGAGCAAACAGAAAAGGCTAACATAGGTTTGAAGTGTAGGCAACATCATATGTTTTTCTAGTACATGATATATGAGTAAACTTTTTTCTGAAGACTAGTGGAAAACGGTTAATATTAGATGAGTAATTTATTTTAGAATGTGAAGGCATGTGCTTGTGCATCTGCTCATTCCTTCCTTGTTTTCTGCAGGTTTGGAGTGGCTTGAGGTAATGGAGCTCTGTCCATACAGAATACTTCTGAGGGTAAGCAGTCTGCTGCAATGCTTGCTGCTGGCATTATTTATTTGCTTGTACATCTGGGAACCAGGTGGTTGGATTCATTTGCAAAATTTCAATGACAATCCAAGTTTACCATTTGCCTATTGAATCATGGTAAATGGTTTTGTCGAACCCTTTAGAAGAAATAGAAGGTTTCTATGGCTAGTAGGTCAATGCAAAGTTTATATAAGCTGAGTTTGCATGTGGTATAGGTTTTTCAGTTTGGAGGGGACAGGACATGAGATTAGAAGAATTTTTTGAAAGAAGGTTTGTAGATTTGTATCTGAAAGAAGGATTGTTTGTTCTGGTAGTCTTGCACGAACCACAGTGTAGGAACGTGAATAAATATTTTTGGAAATAAAATGTTCTTTCCGGCCTAAGTAATATATACGTATTTCATCTCTTTGTTGTTTCATCTGTATTGGAATTCATATCTTTTGCTACAAACCGTATTGACAGGGACACCTATTATAATTTATGAAACTTCAATTTAAAACTAACAACGGCCAAACCGTAACTTGATAAAACTTTTTTCTTAACTAACTAATTAACGTTAAGTCCTCCTACGGAAAGATTAGTATAGAACCCTTCAAAGCTTCCTTGTTGTTTATTGTCTCTGACGATTTGTGTTATCTCCTTCCGCTGGACTAAAATAGGACACAATGCCTTATACACGGGAGGATCATTAAATGTATCAGGTGCAACATGATATACTGTCAGTTGAGAAACATGGAAAATGGTTTGAACAGCATGTGTTGGCAGAGATAACTTGTAAGCCAAAGGCCAACTCTTTGCAAGATTTGATATGGATCACAACCCCGAGATATTATTACGGTAGATGAATGAAATTCCACAAATTCTAATTCAAATTTGTCTTGATTCATCTCCTCGTGAGGAATTACCGTCCCATTTTGACCCATCACTCATTTCAATATAAAGGATTAGTCAATGAAATACTAGATAGCATGGGTCAGTTTGAAAATAAATGAATTTATGTGTCATAAGGAGTCTATGAAGTAGTATCTAGTAGAGTCCTACTTATGAATATTGATATCGCCCAGAATCCATCTCACTAAGGAGAGTGTATGTGATCGATGCAATATAATAACCCAACTAGAGCCCGTTTGGTTTAGCTAAAAAAAAATGACTTTTAAACATAAGTGCTGAAATTTATTTTAGAAATAAGCAGTTATGTGTTTGGATAAACGTGCTGAAGCTGAAAAAGTTTATTGATGTGTTTGGTACATAAGTGTTGTTAAGCATTTATTTTGGGTCAAATGACTGAAATACCCTTAAAGCTGTTAACACTATAAAAAAAGAATTA
>JACEIK010002891.1:82738-119921 GCA_018107945.1 Datura stramonium
TCTTTTTTCTCAATTATTTTGACATTTTTTCTATTTATAACAACTTAAAATTATTTAATTATGTCTTAATTATATTTTCTTACTTATCCATCTCTTTTCCAGTTTAGAAAGTCCAAAAGTCATTTTCATTAAATTAATGATTATTTAATATATGTTTAATTTATTTTATAAATATTTGATTACCTTAGTCAATTAATTTTTTCTTATATTTAACTCAAGTGTAATTTTATTTGATTAATTCATCGGCAATCTTTTTTTTTCTCCTGTTTGCTTCCCCTTATTCTTATTAAGTTATTATTAATAATAATAGTCGTTTATGTTTGTTAGCTTAATTCCCCTAACAAACTCACTGATAACTTTTGGTTCTCTTACTCAATAAAGTAAATTAATGTTTTTCTATATAAATGTGAAAGCAAAAGGTTGAGGTGATCTCCCACTTCATTTTCTTCGCCCAATTAAATTTTCTTATTAAGTAATATTATGTTCTTTTGTAGTTTTATTCGTCCAGTGATTTGAGGGAGTAGTATTTTTTTTTATTAGAATTATTGTTTCCTATATTATTACTTCAGTTGTAATATCATTATGATTTGATTTATTATAGGTTATTCAGTAGAATTTTTGTATGATTACAGTTTTAAATTATCGTATTTTTTTCATTCCTTCTCGAACAAACATGGAGGACCTGAAAGAGGAGAAGATGACTTAATATACTACCGAGAAGAAAATAAGTATTTTAATTGAATTAGAGGTTGTATCTAAAGATTTTTTTTAATTATTCTATGTGATTTTTTTCATTTTAATTTTGAGTTCTTTCTAAATAATATTTATAAACCAAGATCTAACTACCTCATCAAGAAAAAATAACAAATATAAACATATAATAATTAATTGCCTATTTACAAAAATAAGAAAATGATGTTTCTCTTCTTTCTATAGAAGATAAAACAATTATATAAATGCAGTTCCACGTATAAAAGTTAATGAAAATTTTTAATTATATTTAAAATTTTCAAAGAGGAAAATGAAATTAATAAATTTTGAATTGAATTTATCTGAATTTGAAGACTTGAAATCTCTTTTTAAAAAATATCTAATTTTGACATTTGAAGGATGACGTTACGTAGGCTTTAAAATTACCTTTAAATCCTCAATTATATATGAATCACATCATGCGTATATTCGAGAATAGGAAAAAAGTGATTCTTTTGAATCTTTTTAAAGAACTCAAATGGTTGAATTAATTCGGATATATAAATTAACTCGTACGTTGTTATGATT
The DNA here is from genome assembly GCA_018107945.1 of Datura stramonium. Classification (NCBI taxonomy): domain Eukaryota; kingdom Viridiplantae; phylum Streptophyta; class Magnoliopsida; order Solanales; family Solanaceae; genus Datura; species Datura stramonium. The sequence continues at coordinate 84,017 of JACEIK010002891.1, forward strand.
TTTTCCCTTTCTTATAGAAAAGATAAAAAATATCTAAATTAATAACTATATTATTGATAATTTTATAGATTCAATAATACTTTTATTATCGCGCAAAGTGCGAACATATTCACTAGTTTGGCATAATTGGATATTTGCAACTATCATTTTCACAATAAAAAGCAATAATCAATCAAATATTCTCAAGCCCATAACCATTCCTCCCAATTAAAAGCATTAGGGTTCCAACTCTAGATCGCGGTTTAGCTACTCATGGAAAAACAAGAAGAGAAAAACATAAATTTAAGCATGATCACTTACTAAGCAATAAGAAGAGAGAAAACTTGAATTGACGAATGGAACTTCAATTGATCTTCAAAATATAGTGCGTATCTTCAAAGCAATGTTAAAACTATGAAAACTATCTAAAACTATTCGAAACTGCTTCAAAAGTATGAAAAAAACTATTTATATTAAACCCCAAGTCTAATTTAAATTTGGAGGGCCCGCAGGAGTAGATAGTACATTGAAGGTATGGTCCGTATCTTGAATCGTCAATTGAATCTGCAATCAAATATGTCTTCTACTACATTTCAATTTATGGCCATATTTTGAATATGTGGACCATTTTTTGAACTGCAATTTGCTCTGCACTTTGCTCAGTCGGCTATTGCATTTCAATTTGTGGATCGCATTTCGAATATGCGTTCCGCATCTTGAACCGCATTTTGTTGATAGATATTTGCAGCTCATTGGATTGAACCACGGTTGAATCTATGATCCACACTTTGGATTTATAGTCCGTCTATTTGGATTGAACCACAGTTGAATCTGTGATCCACACTTTGGATTTACAGTTTGTCTATTTTGTTTTATGACAGAAATTTCTGAATTGTGCTCCTTTTCTCCAACTCATTGGGAATCTTGAAACTTAGTAAAATAGCATTAGTATTTACTTAAATTAACACTCAAAGGCATGCAAAACTCTATGAAAAGAAGTACAAATGAATCATAAAATTCCGGCACATCAATACCCCCAACTTAAAGCTTTTGATTGTCCTCAAGCAACTAAAATAAGAAAATCTAACTTACACACTTGTTCCGATATCTCAAAGTACAATGAATAGGATGGTTTTGAAAATTAGCTACAAGCATGCAATTTTCAAGCAATCCACCCCCTCCACATGCAAAATAAGCTTTCTCACAGCTATTAAGACTAAGCATGCAACCGCTACTCATCACATCATTTTAAAATGCAAGACCCCTAGATTGAGACAACTTATGCTAGCCATTATCATCCACATGCCCTCACATTTAACCTAAGGAAAGTGTTCATTTTCAAAAATAAGAATCACACACAATACATAGACACAAGATCAAGAGAGAAGAGAAAGACTTTCAACTCTCATAAAGATATTCATAAGTTAGGTCACAACTACCATATGCTTATCTTTATTCTCAAATGCCTTTTCTTTTGAAAATTTGGGTTGAGATACACATAAGGACTTTTCTAAGCTTGTAATATTGGTCCAAAGGGCTGGTAGGATATAAATATGGTGTTGATGTGTTGGGGATTAGCTATACATCTTTGCTTCTTTTTATAGCATTTTGCATGTCATTTGGAGTGAAATTAAGTAGAAACTAACCTTATTGTGCTATGTTTCAAGATCCTAAGACATTGGATAAAGAAAGGAGTTAAGGCCATAAAACTGTTCAATAGATAAGGCAAAAGACGGACCGTCAGTCTGAAGAACGATCCGTCCCTCAATCCATCCCCTCCTATGCTGCAAATTCCAGAAACCCAGAAAATTGGGTCCTTAAAGTACGGGGGAAAGGACGGTCCGTCCTCCCAAAGGAAGGTTTTTTAACTGATAGCTGGATCAGAGCTTCACAAAATGAGATTTCGCTAGTACGAAGTAAAGTACAAATCGTCTCTCCAAAGGACAATCCGTCTCTCAAAGGACAACAGATCAAGGGATAGAAGTAGAAATGTAAAGGACGGTCCAAATGACAGTCTATCCCTGCACACCTAGCACTCCGATGTTCAAATTTAATGGAATTTTTGGAGCATAGTACATATACATTTTTCTTGTAATTTTTCACAAGTATTTTTACATTTCTTAGTTCATAGCTAGTGTAGAGAGTAGAAGATAGTTGATTTTAGCCCTAGTCTCAAGTAGATTATAGATCTAGCTTTTGTAATTGAAGATTATCATCTATTAAGTGAAGATTTCAATTTCTATTGGTAAGAATGCCTCATTACTTTGCTTTTATTCTTCTTCTAGCATGGGTAACTAAACCTAGATCTAGGTTTGTGAACCCTAATGATCCCAATTTGTTAAAATTGAGTTTAGACTATTGAACATTTGATTGATTTTTGCTTTGTATCTTGTGATTGGTGATGAGAGTCATCCAATCCCGTCCAATTACCCTTATGAGGCTTGAAAGAGAAAATTTGGGTTGGGATAGCATCAATCAACAATGACTCAAGGCATAACCCTTGTTTAATGGATTCTCCTAGACATATGTTGAATTCCAAATTAACAAACAAGCAATTGGATAGAATGAAGTTATCTTCAATTTGATAAAATTGAAGTAGATTGACGCCTATGGTGATATTGAAAGACACCCATGGATTGCCTAAGTAAATTGCTTGCATGTTTAGTCCCAGCCCTCTCTCGATTATTTAGGGGGATCGATCCAATATTGGGGTAACTTCCCTAGAATTATCTCCAATTGCCTACAACCCTAGCTTAATACAATTGGTACTTGTAGTTAAATTCAATCACTCTTAATCCAAATAGATTCTAATCTTGCAATACTTTATTGTATAACACTAGATGGTCTGGGCTTCGAATAGTCTCTATGAGATTCGACCCCAACTTCTTGTTGGGTTCTATATTTGCATCGATCGTTTACACTATCTGATATTAAGAGTAGATTTGAACGACATCAAATATTATGGCGCCATTGTGAGGACTACGACATAAGCCATATCTAGCTCTAAAATCTAGTTTACTTTCTTACATCTATTCTTTTACTTTTTATTTTTATTTTTGACTTGTAATACAGGATCATGGCCGCTCTTCCGACCGAAGATTTGGAAAATGTATTCGCGGATGTCAATGAGGAAGTTGACTATGCAAGCACAATCGTCCCACCAAGGGTAAATGCTACCTCTTTCAATATTGATGACAGTATCTACACTATGCTAAAAACGGAGGGACAGTTTTGCAACTCCACGGACGACGACCCTCATCAACACTTGAAAAATTTCGTGGAGGTGTGCAACCTTCATAAGAAAAATAACATTTTAAATTATGTTATCCGATTGTGAATGTTCAAGTACTCGTTGGTCGGTGAGGCAAGAGATTGGTTGCATAGAATCCCTCCAAACTCAATTCATACTTGGAAGGAGTTGGTGAGTGTCTTCCTGATTAAATGGTTTCTGCCTAGAAAAAAGACAGAGCAACAGGATACGATATTTTATTTTTGGCAGCTACCAGGTGAATAGTTATTTGAAACACGGGAGAGATTCCGGCAATTCATCCTTCAGGGTCCCAACCACGGGTTCCCAAAGCATATCTTATTGGAGAAGTTTATACTGATCTAGATGCCTTGACACAATCGTTGCCAACAATGTCGCAGTTGGATGCTTCATAGAAAAGATATTCAACCAAATTGTCATCATCTTGGACAAATAGCAAAACACAATCATGCTTGCATGGTGGGGACCAAAGCGCAGGATCAATGTTGGGACTCCTTCTTTATCTCATTTGATGAAGGAGAATCAGGAGCATGATTAGATGATGGCCACCATGGAAACCAACATAGCTCTCCTCACAAAGAAGTTGAACGAGTCTGAGGTTAAGAAGGTGACTGCTATTGATGAGTCTGTGACTAGAGTTCAATACGGGCATGGATGCCCTCGTCCTCCTTGCCAATATCAATCATTGCCAGAGCCACCACCGTTGCAAGTGGAAGATGCCAACTATGTTGACAATTCATCCGGTGGTTATAAACCACAGTATCAGCAAGACCACACCTCCTCTTCGTACCAAGGGCAATGGAGACCTCAGCCGCAAGTCCAAGGTTAATATTACCCTAGGAACAATTTTGGTGGTCAAAATCAGGATTGGCAAAACAATGAGAACTACTAGAATAGAGGCTCACCTTCTTATGTTCTGGCTAAAGGTCCTCCCTCTAACTCCCAAAATTGGAGGGACCTTTATATATCGTTTAGACCTTATTGACATATGACATGGGATCGTTCCTTAATGATGAAGGATATTTTAGCCTTACATACCTCAATTCCCGATTTGTATAACTTTTGAAGTGTCGACATTTCCTTTAAATGACAATATTTATCTACAATAAATGAAAATTAATAAGGTTAATACAAATAAGCTTGGATCATTTTGTCTTGCCAAAAAATCGTCAAGCAACAAGCTCGTAACTTTCTAATTTAATAGCGTTCTTACACAATTTCCGCTCATTGTAGCTATTTACATGAATGACCTTATCATGAGGTCTCCTTGCACTCCCTAGGCTTCACAATCAATATATATATACATGGGTCCCACTAAGTCAAAATAGTACATAAATGAGTAAGGGGTAGTAAGCACGCATAGCCCACCATTTAAATGGTGTTTCGCCACACCCTTCTTCTTTGCCTCATAATAACATCATACGACCTACCTAATAGGTCAAGANACCTCAATGCTATACTAGGGGCACAGAACACTGATATACCATATAAAACAACCCTTGATAAGCTTATACAAATACATAAAACTCAAACTCACGTCTTTCGATCATCGTCCCATGAGTTCAAACAAACAAATACGTCTAACACGCTCAAATGAGATTGTAATTAAAAATAGGGGGAAAAACTTACCTTGGTTGTCCCAACCACTTAATTTTATTCTTATAAATCCATTTAAATTCTCCTTTAACAAATAGAATCGGAGCAAAAATTCAGCATAAGCACCACGTGATAGCGGGGAGGATAAATTCGAACTTAAAACTTACCTTAATCTTGAGGGAAAGGGGAAGCACCTTGGATCAAAACCCTATACCTACGTTCACTTCACTCCTATTGAAGAACTCTCTAAAATACTTGAAGTTAGAGAGGAGAGAAGGGGGTTTGTGGGTTGTTGTGCAAGAGCAAGTGAAGAACGCTTAGAACCCTGAGTGGAGAGAGGGGCAGTTGCATTTGGAGAGTTAGAGAGATTTCTAAACCATTTTTTAAATGTAAAATGAGTAAATGGATTGATATCCATAAATGTAAATGGCTTTTAATGGGCTTGAGAAGAAGGGTCTTGGGCTGCCCCATAGAAATCCACGTCTTGCTTCTATCTTTATCCTTTTATCACATCTACTATAAGTCAAGTATACTTAAGTAGGTCCATCACCTACTTGGACTTTGTCTTATCCTTTCCCTCTTTATATGGACCACTTATTTTAAGTAGGTGTGTCACCTACTTAGACTAGTAGGTGATTAATTTTTCTTAAGCACGTGGGTCGCCCTCGTTAAGAAAGTAAAACGTATAAGCAAGAAGCTCAATCAAGTAGGATGTGCAAGCAAGTAGCTCAATCAAGTAACAAGTGTAATCAAGTAGCTGAAGTACATAGGTCATGAGGACATCAAACAAGTAGGAAATCTAAATAAGTAGGTGAAGCACATAGGTGAAGCTCCATCACGGCCAACTTTGGTATTGAGCAATCTATGGTAAAGTATGCATATCTTCTTGTGCCAAGGTCAGGTTTTTGAACGATTTATTTTGATGAAAAATAGATTCATAGACCTTTAATTTGATAGGTCATTCAACTCTTAACTCTTTATAACCTAGGAGATACACTCCTTCAAAATTGGATCTTATACAACTCGTTTAGAAGAGAACTGTCCATAGTGTCACTTATAACTTAACTTGTACTGAGGCTCTTTTAACTAATCAAATCTTTGTTTAAGTAAATTTTAAACTAGATATCTTAGTTTTTAGGATTGGACATAACCTTGACCTCCCTAATTCATATATATTTAACAACATCAAGCTAGTCATACTTTGGCCTGGGGCTGCAGGGTATTACACAAGTACATTTCACAAAATTCATATTTTAACAGTCTCAATTAAACTTTACTATGTGAGATCATTAAATTCTCAAGTCCGTAATCGACCATTCATTCAAGGATCATCTATTCATGATCAACCGAGTCAATTAAATTCATATTTTGTCTATCAACTAAGTCTCAACCTAGATTTCACAATAATATATCATTCTTTCAATATGTCAACAATAAATTATCTTTCACGATACACCAATATCCCTACAAGTACTCATCAAACCATGAGTATGATACCCCCAACATGTCCCAAACCCATCATACTAAATATAAGATAATCATCTCCCAAGCGGAGTCTAGAAAGTAAACCACTACCTACCTTAAAATCCAAGCAAATATGTCACAAACCCTCACAAGTATGCCTTTTGTTTTCAAATCTCCTCAAAATACTCCCAGACTATCTAAACATACTCTACGTAAGTATACGAGTCTATCGATACCCATATTATCATACTTTGTCTGGGATTCAAAAAGCCAAACCTGAGCCTCCAATGTTAAAATAGTAATTTTACTTTAAAATCTTTTTTCCCGTAATATAAGGGTCTCAAATATGAAATTTCATCAAAAACTAAGTCCAAATTAGACTATAAATCATCAAAAAATGATTTTCAAACTTATAGTTCAAAAACCGCAATTTGTAACATCCAAATGCAGATTAAATTATGAAATAAATTAGGGGATAGCGGGAAAATACCAAATGTAACCTTCCTTAAGGCAGCTTGCCTAGAAACACACTCAGGTCTAAGGTGGTCATTCCTTCCACAGTGTGTGCACAATAGATTATCAGGGTTAGATCCATATTTACTGTGAGGATTATATGGAGGATAGATTTTCTTATATCCAATCCCTTCACCAGAGTTAGATTTTTGCCCAGTCAATTTTTCCAAGATCTGTGAGGAAGCATTCCACTTAAGAGACTTCTCAAGCTCAGCCTTAAGTTGGATCACATCTTTCTCAAACTCAGAATTTCTTTTCATTATTAGGGTGAACTCATCTTGTGACCTTTTTAATTCTATCTCCAATTCACTTTGAGCATTTCTCATGTCACTAGCCCCCCCCCCTTTTTAATGAAAATATTCTGCTCATTGACTAACTCTTGACATTTTTCTTCTAGTCATGCCAGATTAGTGATCAAGATTCTCTTTTCTGACTTAAGTTCATCAATGCATTGATTCAAACCTTCCTTTTCTTTAGTAAGATCATAGAATGAGTCAATTAATACGCAAGCTAATGATCTCAGTTCTTTCACATTATAATCCTTTAAATTCTTTTTAATGTCATGGAAGGTTACCTCTTCTTCTTCATCTGCATCCGAATTTGCCATGAAGGCAAACATCATGTTGAAGGGTGAATCATCATCCTCCACAGCCATCATTGAAGCATCCTCCCCAGCTTCATCCTTGTCTGACTCATCTGAGGAATTTCCCCATGCAGCTAGAGCTTGCTTGACTAGCTTGTCAGCTGCAGCTCTCCTTCTGAATTTATCTGGGACCCGGTCCTTCTTCCGGGCTTTTTMTGCACTGGTTCTCAGGTACTCCTTGTASTCGACTTTATGCATTGGACAATCTTTGATAAAGTGACMTGGTTTCCCACATTTGTGGCAGAGATCATTGGAACCAGGTCCCCTGTTTGAACTTGACCTCTTGGGAAAGCTGCCACTGYGCCTAATCATTTTTTGAAATCTTCTCGTCAAGTATGCCATGTCTTCATCCTCTTCACTRGAGCTTRCTTGAGYTCCTTTGAGAGCTAGACCCYTGTCCTTCTTCTGCTCACCTCTGYTTTGGTCYTGCTGCCTTTTGAGCTCATAGGTTTTCARATTTCCTATGAGTTCATCCATTGTGAGAATGTCCAGATTCCTGGYTTCGGTAATGGCATCAACTTTGCTTTCCCAAGACTTGGRAAGAACACTGAGAATTTTCCTAACCARCCTGCTTGGTTTTATCACTTCCCCCAGAYAGTAAAGCTYATTKGTGATGGAAGTAAGTCTAGTATGCATCTCTTGAATGGATTCTCCTTCCTTCATTGAGAACATTTCATACTGAGTGGTAAGCATATCCACTTTAGACTGTTTAACTTGGCTGGTCCCTTCATGTGCCGTTCTAAGATAGTCTCATATTTCCTTGGCTGTCTCACAGGCAGAGATTCGATTATACTCATCTGGACCTATGCCACAAACAAGGAGCTTCTTTGCTTTGTAGTTCTTTTCAATGAGTTTTCTATCATTGTCATTGAACTCCTTTCTTGTTTTGGGAACCGATATGGTTGTCTCTCCTTTTACTGTCTTCATGGGGACGTAAGGGCCATCTAACACAACATCCCATAGCTCACTATCCTCAACCATGATGAAATCATGCATTCTAGTCTTCCACCATTCGTAGTATTGTCCATTAAACCTAGGGGGTCTAATAGTAGACTGTCCCTCTTCGAGATTCGGTGGTGCTGTCATACTTCACAGGAGTCTTTCTAGGTGTTAACCTTTTAGAAAGAACCCTCTTTGATACCAAATGTTAAGTTATATGGGTCGACCACCGTACTTCGGACCTGGTCCCTCCATCAGGTTACACAGAAACAGAGACACACACACACGTAAATAAAGCAGTAAGAAGATGACACACAATATTTACGTGGAAAACCTCCTTGCTCACAGGAAGTAAAAAACCACGACCTACCTCGTAGGATTTCTCAAACTCCTCTACTAGATCTGAGCAACAAGATTACAGAATCTAGTGTAATACTAAGAGATTAATCTCCCACTTGTAACACCTCTATTACAAGACTTCAAACAATGACTTCAATTTCATCTACACCAGCTAAACTCACTGGAAATACAAGGCTAACTCTAGCCGAAAGAAACAAGAAAACAACCCTTGAAAATAAGAAAACAAACTTGTAAAAAAGACAAAGTTTCTATTTGTTAAAATGCACTTCTTCTTCTTTAACGGCAGCCTCAAAACTTGAGCTCATTACCTTCGATCCTTGCTCTCAAACGAGGAAACAATGGCTGCCTTTTCAGAGAGAAGAAGAAGCTTTAGGTCAAGGTCTATTTTTCTGAATGAGAGAGTTATTGGGTTTTCCCACATATTCTTTGTCCAAGGGGCAAAAGGAAAAAGTATTGTTCACCCCAACAAGAAAACCCTCTCATTGGTCAAGTACATATGACCTACTTGACCTAGGCTGCTGCTATGCTTCGCTGCTGCACCCTGCTGCTCTCACCAACTCACTGCCAAAAAGCACTTTTCCAGCTGTAAAGGTTTTTCCCGCCCAGTTCAAATTTGTGTCAACATCGGCACAAGGGATCAGGTCCCTGTATGGGGTTGACATCATCAAAACCAGTAATCTAACAAATTCCTGCCTCCATCCTAGAGGTTATCTGTCACTGCCTTGTCACGCCAGAGTATTAGTATGTATTATCGTAATTCATCAAGCAATATGATTGCGTAAAAAGAGAGCCTGTATTGCCTCCATGACCATAGAAGTAAGTGATTTCTGAGCAGTAAACACACTCAATTTTGGTCGATGATCATAAAGTAATTGAATTTATAAAAAGTCAACAATACTGAAATATAAGTTTCCTAGAGACGCATTAAACATGTCAATGCATAAGAATTTTTCAATATTCACCGGTTCTACGTTACTATGGATGCATAGCTCCAGTTTAAGAAATTCAAACCAACATTAGTTGCATAAAATCCTTAAACACGGGCTATTAGCAAGTAGTTTAAAATTTTACCAGTTTTATGTTTTTTAATAGCAGCATAACTCATAGGTGCATTCGATTTGCAGTACTACAAATTTAAGAAGTATACATAAATGAAGAGAAGACTAACAATAGTAATGACTAAATTATAGATGTCTTATGTTGCTGGAAAAACAAAACAAAAAAAAACACCAATTAATTAGAAGACATTGAATAGCCAGGTTGCTTCATTCACCTTCTCTGCTGATGTAGCCAACTTCGACCATGACCAGTATAGTCAACATTTCCAAACATAAATCTCAAGAATAAGTTACCAACGCTATTTTTGTCATATTTATCCTCATCAGTTGCAAAAATCAGACATAGTTGTCAGTTGAGATTATCAACTTTTTCACTTTATAGAAACATGTAGAAATAATGAAACGCTATGAAGAAGAGAAGAACTCAAAACCTATAGGCCAAATCAGATAATTTTTATGATGATTTTATGTGATTTTATGTGATCATGCATGAGTGATTTTTATGGTGAGGGCTAATTGGGGTGGTTTAGGTTAGTTATTTTATTTTGGGTGTTTTTCTTATTTTATCATTTTTTTCTCTCTCTTCTGTTGGTATTTTTAACTTGAGCATATCCCTTAAGAAATTACTTACTTCTAGAAAGTAAAATACATTTTTACTAACTTACTCTTAATAAATACATTTGAAAAAAATGTAGCTCTTTAGTAGTTTATAAATCTCTCTTTATTTAAATAAAAGTAAAATTGAAATGAAAAATCAAATGATGAAGGGGGAAATGAAATGTCGGATTGAATCGCCGAAGCAGGGCTAAGACGAGCGCTATCCGTTCCTACGCCCCCTACCGAAAGTATCATTAATGTTTCTTGATAATGTGAAACACCACTTATTTTGAAACAAAATAAAAAAAATAAAATATTATTTATTTTGAAACAGTGAGAGTAATAAATAGGTGTTTAATTTCAGAAAGAAGATTTTTAAATAAAATAGATAAAAATTAAAAAGACCAAAAAGGATAAATGAGAGTTTTTATTTAACTGTAGTGCCACATTCCTCTCACGCCATTATGTCCACTAATTAACAATTTAACAGTAGAATTCTTTGCTTTTTTTTTTTGAATAAATAGCAAACCTCCCTTGCACACTACATACACATTTCCATATGCACACGCCCACGTTCCACTACCTCTCACACGACACACACAATCACAGAGATTCATGTTCTAATACTCAGTTAATATTTAAAATATTTAAATATGTAACTGTATAGATTTTAGCCACTTGGCTAATTTTCAGCTTTGTCCTAAAAAAGCAAGTCTTTCTTCTCTTTAAGTATATATGGATAGATAGTATATATAGATAGATTTATCCGCACTGTACGAACTTGTCTACCTTTCTTGGCCTTAACATGTTCTCCTTAGAGATTGTACTACACCTTGCAAATTCGTAAGATAGCAATTAGAATACACTCTCATTTCTCTCTAATTATTGTTTTCTACCATCTTAATATTGTATGGCTTTGCATCTCATGCATCGCTATAAGCATCATTACTTAATCAATAGTAGAGCAGATTGTTGACTCTACAACCCTAATCTAGAAGTATGGAAAGGGTGGAAACTTTCACAAAGGGGGTCTTGTTTGTAGTTGTTTAGGTGTAGCATGTATAGATGTGATTACAACTCTTACGACCGCGATCACATTTGTTAAGAATTGGGAGATGTTGGGCCATGAAAGTTGAGTTACGATTATAATTAATACTTAAGGGTTAGACATTTGTTGGGGGTGATTACTGTTGTGATTGAATTCTTTCTTCAGCTTGGATTCCAGTAGCTATCGTCGGGAAAACACACGTTGTTGCGATCTTAGCACTTCTTAGGTTAGGGAGGGTCTTGGACTTTGAGTTTGAATATCATCTTGATATCGTTCAAATTCGCTCCTAATTTTGGGTAGGGTAAATGATTGTGGCAAATATAGAATCCAACATGAAGTTGGGATCGGATCCCACATAGATTACGCTAAGCCCACTCTATCTAGTACTAATCAATATATTATTGCAAGATTAGAGTATATTCGAATTGAGATTGATACAATTTAATTACAGCTACAAAATGCAAATTGCTAGGGTTGTAATCAATTTAAGGCAATTCTAGGGAAGTGACTCTAATTATAGGTCGATCCCCCTAAATCACTCAAGACGGATAAATTGAGTGGACTAGGACTGAATATGCAAGAAAAGTCTTAGGCAACATATGGGTATCTTATAATAGCACCATAGATGTCAATCTACTTCAATTTTGTCAAATTGAAGAGAACTCCCTTCTACCCAATTGCTTGTTGCCAATTGAAATTCAACCTATGTATTGGAGAATCCATTTAACAAGGGTTATGCCTTGAGATATTGTTGGTTGATGCTAACCCAACCTAAATTTGCTCTTTCAAGCATCATAAAGGTAGTTAGGCAGGATTGAGTGATTTTCATCACACTGATCACATACTACAAAGCAATAATCAATCAAATGTTCATAAGCGCAAACTCAATTTTATCAAATTGGGATCATTAAGGTTCACAACCCTAAATCTGGGTTTAACTACCCATAGCAAGAAGAAGAAGAGAAAGAGAGTAAATAGACATGCTCACCACTGGAATTGAAATTGTAGAAGAAATCTTCAGTAAATGAACTTGGATCTTTAAATTACAAGCTAAAATCTAACATCTATGTTGAAAAGTAAAGTTAACTAGCTATTTTTATTCTCTACTGAAAATAATGAATGAAACCTCCCCAAAAATTAGAAGAAAATCTATTTATACTATGTTCTGAGAAACACAAAATAATTCAAACTCGGAGGTGTCAGGTGTACAGGGACGGAACGTCCCTTAGAAGGACGGACCGACCTTTGCTCTATCGTTTACATTTTGGCTTTTGTCCAACAGCTTATCGTCCTTTGATCAGCAGACTGTCTTCTGAAAGACGGTTCGTCCTTCACGTCGTCCTTTAGAATTCCATGCTGCCTCATCAGGGTCCATTCTTCCATTAACGGGCCATCTTTCCCTCAAACCATCGTTTAGGGACTCTTTCAACTCAATTTCTGAAACTAGACTTCGACGACTGATCATGCGGACCATCTATCAGACAGATGGTCCATCCATCGTCTCGTCTTTTGGACAACTTTCTGGTTTTAACACCTCTCATCTTCATCTTGCTGGGTTCCTAAAACATAACATAATAAGGTTAGTTTCCACTTAATTTAACTCCTAAAGACATGCAAAATGCTATGAAATGAAGTAAAAATGTGTCGCTAATTCCGGACACATCAGATCTCAGCAAATTTTCTTGAGGTTTGAGTGATTTGGCCACTTCAAAATTGAACAAACAATGTTTCATCATTTCAATGTTAAAATAAGTTTTATTATGTTAGGAATAACATAACATAGTCCAAAGTAATTCACTTAGGTCATAGGAGAAAGTTTGGAAGTATTTTAACCCTTCTTAGTAAAGACCTGATCTGGAAGTATGAAAAGTGTCAAATTTCTTCACAAAGCTTTCTTATAGTAGCTGTCTAGGCCTAGCATGTATATAGGAGATCACAACTCTTAGGATCGCAATCACATATGTTAAAATTTTTGGAAATATGCCACGAAAGTTGAGTTGCAATTGCAGTAGGGTTAGACCTAGGCTGAGGGGAGACTTGGGACAAATGTGTCGGGATTGAAACATTGGTGTTGTGATTGCAGCCTTCTTAGACTTAAGGGTTTTCGACTTCATGTTTGATTGCGATCTCAACTAGTGTGCTGAGAGGTTTGGGTGATTTGACCACCTTAAGGTGGAAAAAGCAATGATTCGTGATTTCGATGTTTAAATGAGTCTTATTGTGTTCGGAATAAGATAACATAGTTTGAAGTAACTCGCTTTGGTAGTAGGAGGAAGTTTGGAGATTCTTGAACCCCCTCTTGGTAAAAGCCCTTACATATAAGTATGGAAAGAATTAAAAATTTCACAAAAGGGTCTTATTTGTATCTAGGCCTGACCTGTATACATGTCAAGGATTTGGAAGATGTTGGACCGCGAAAATTGAGTTGCAATTGCAGTACATAAGTGTTAGACTTAACTGAGGGTAGACTTAGGACGAGTCTGTTGCAAACACATTATTAGGACTATGATTGCAACACCTTCTTACGCTTGGATTCCAATAGATACTGCAAGGAGAAGTCTTGTTGCGATCTTAGCACTTCTTAGGTAGGGAGGATCTTGGATTCCATGTTTGGCTAATATCGCATCAGGTGTGCTGAGATTGTAGCTCTACCATGCCCAGATAACTAAACTTTGCTGCCTCAATTTTCCATCTTAGTTGTGATGGCATGCAACCTTTTTTTTTTTTTTTAGTTTGGGCCAACTGAAGAGTTTTTTCCCCATCACAGTACAACATGAATTTTGAAAACCGATACTATTTTCAAGCCTAAAGCCAATCCAAACTCTTTCATATCAACCTCAAACACATGCATTGTATCCCCATGTCAAACACGCACATTCATAGTCTGCCAACAAATCAAAACCACCCACATTAAGCATTGTGAGAACCGAAGACGTGAAAAAGAGCTCCAAAAAGTAAACCGTGCTATATTTTCCTTCACTTAAAAATATTCTTCTTGGAATGTAAAACAAGTCATGCATGTGGTGACTAAGATATGAGGGTACATCACAAGCATGACCCTCTCGGCTTCCCAAGAGGCTTCTTCGGTGGAAGGATTCCTCCAAACCACTTTGAGCAAAGAGACCTCTTTAGACCTCAACTTGCAAATTTTCTAGTCCACACTAGCTAAGAACTTCTTTGTAGGGGAACTTAGTATCCGAGTTGGGAGGGGGATGACATGTGTGTACTTCCATAATATTAGAACATGAAATAGCAGATGTCCGGATGGCAACTCCAATGGAAAAGCACGATGTATTAAAATTACATTATAAGAAACTATGCTAATCTTGGTACTAAAATGAATTTAGGGCTATTACATGATTTTCTGGTGAAAAAAGAAGTTGCTTCGATTACTTATCTATGTAGGTCAATAAGAAGTAATATACAAACCAGCCCTTTAAGCATAAATTTATTCCATCCCAACCTCTTACATGGCTTTCTCCTCGTCGAAAATGGTAAGGCTTCAATTGATATTTCACAAGTTGTGAGCAGCAAGATGAGAAATAAATTTGGACTCTATCCATCCATTTGGACCCATTGATCCATCAATCTTCAAGAACATATCGATTCCTTCTAGCACCAAATGCGATCCTCTGTATGGCAATACAAAATCATGATATTGTTATAACGAAATCGGATGTCACTATGTCAGGGAGGCAGGGACCTAAGTGTTGGAGCTGTGTAGTTGAAGGTGTTTTCAGACGGAAAGAGGCAAAGGAAATTAGAGTAGACAAAAGTGCTTCACTTAACTGAAAATATTTGGGAGTAGGCTTTTAATCCTGTGAGGAAACGTATGTAAGTAGCCTTTGTTGATCCATTGGTTGGTATTGACCTAATATTTGGGACTAAATACTCTGCAACCTGTAAAAATAACATGTAAGCTAACCATAAGTTGAAGCAGGTGAAAATAAGAGAAGTGCAGTAGGGGTAAGGGCGCGACAGATTTGATATTCATTTAAGCTGCTCCTGGTGAAACTTTCTGTCCACCTATGATCAAGGAAATATTTCATTTTCAAGGCAACAAATGGAGAATCAACTACTACTAAAGATATTGGAATTCTCACCACATCTGCTGGCTCTGCCAAAACGTTAATGAAGAACTTGGCCTGCGTTAAGCATAATTGTTTTAACATTTTCTTGTTCAGAATAGGCAGATCCCAAATGAAAGAACATAAGGAACACTTAATCAGCATTCTACCTGCTTTGTGTTGGCACCGGACATTAAAAGATCAGTTGTGACCATCCCAGGCTACAAGTAAGTGGAATGTGGGTTCAGATAATAGAGTCAAATGATAGAGAAATAAAGAGATGTCAAGCATAGTAACATTGATAGTCCAAATAAAAATAGTATATATTCTACAATATATAGCAGAATGACAGATATGCAAGCATAATAACTTTCTGTTGTTTTATACTTCATGAATCTAGGAACTTTTATCTGCATTGTGTTATTTGGTCTACGTACAAGAATTGATACAGTTCCAGATCATTCAAAAACCATGAAAAAAAGCCCCAAAACAAAAGTAACAAAGTATTTGATGTATTAGTTCTCTGAATGCTAAAAATTTATGGATCTCAACTGAAGTTACATAGGTCCTCAGTCCAACTACCTCATATAGGAAATATATACATTTCGGCAATACAACTTTTATCTGCCACAATTAAGTTATAAGACAAAAATAAAAAGTTAGGTCATTTGCAATCTATCAAATATGGAAAATCAGCAGCCAATACATTCTCATATTTGCGGAATCTTTCATGTTCTCAGCACAAGAGCTTTAATTTGCACCAACCATTGAGATAATCAAGTATCTACAAATTTATCACCAATCATATAAAATGCCATTCGAGGAAGTTATCAAGGTGGCAAAGGCATAAATTTATTGCTTGAGCACCTTCAATAAACAATTCAGGCATAATATCTCGAGACTCCCCTAAACACCTTTTATTATTCAATGCACATCTAAATTATTTTTGGTCCTCATTCTCCCATTGACTATTTGGTAGCTTCCACCCCCTAGGCGCTGACATGACAAAGATAGTGAACACACTCTCTTTTTGGCCCATAAGAGGTTGACAAAAGATATCGATAAATCAGCTTCCAAGTGAAGTACTGTTCAAATGTTAATGGTCACATAATCATATATAATGGCATGTTTGTTCCAATTACTTTTTTTTTTAACTTCTTTTTAGTATACCACATATTTTACCTAAACTTTGAATTTTTTTTAGTTCTTTCTTTTAGATGCAATGACTATTTATTTCAATTATATGTCTTCTTCCTTTTTTCTAGAAAAATTTGTAAGAAAAATTTCCTAGAGTTCCATTATTTTTGTAGTAATAAACTTTGTTTAGCTAAAATAATTAATTTTTAACTGTGCATTTCTTAATTGTGCATTTCTTAATTGTGCATTTCTTTTTATTTCATATTTAGATGCAGTGATGATTTGTTCAACGGTGTATTTCTTCTTTTTTGTGCCAAATATTTTTAAAAAACTTGGATGAAATTTCATTGTGTAGCCAAATAAAAAAATTTAACCTAAATAATGGAGTTCCAAATATGTTTTTTACAAATTGACCTGAAAAAATGACCACCCTAAAAATTTAATGAATTTTAAAAGGTTAAAAAATATATTGTATAATTACAAATGCTACATGAACCAATAATATTCACGTGGCAGCGAGTGCACCGCACCTTCTTGGCTGAGGTTGTTCAGGAGGGTAAAAGCTACTAAATAGCCAAATATAGGAAGATATAATTACGACTAAGAATAGTTTAAGTATGCACTTGACTAAAAGATGTCGAAGTTCAGGGAGGTCTCAAAGTATTACGCCAACAATTTATGCTGGACTGCGAGCGGAATTTAATTGCTTGCAGAATTGGCCAAGGACAAACAAGCTTAAGTTTTTACATGGATTGCGCCTATTTTAATTTTTACCCTAAAATAAGAATTTTGAAGAAAGTCAAGCCAACAAATGCATGTGAATTAGAAATTTACAATTTTAAAGAGTCTCGTTGATGGTTTTTGGTTTTTGCCCACTGCTATTTATTTAATGAAAATTTGTGGACCAAAGTATCTTTATCTATGACCTAATTCGCTCGCATAAGTTTACAAGACTTTTTCCTCGCTCAGCATAAATTTTGTAGGAATTAAGTTATGCTGCATCAGTTGTGTAGTATTTCTATTAACTCGCTCAGCATAAGTTTAGAAAACTTTGCCTTGCTCGGATAAGTTCTCTAAGAATTAAGTTATGTCTTTTACATCATAATTTATAAGTTCTGAAACTGAACTTTTACCTCACTCGGCATAAGCTGTGTAGGAATCAAGTTATGTCTTTTACGGCATAAATTGTGTATTCTAAAACTGAACTTTTGCCTCACTCGGTATAAATTCTGTAGTAATGAAGTCATGCAGTACAACATAATTTCTTATGTCTTTTATGGTATAACTTGTGGGATATTATGCCGCAAAAATATAAACTTATGCCCCGCGAAAAATTATTTGTTATTTCGATGTCGGAGGTATTTTTGGCCACTTTTTGTTGTTTAAAGTGTTGAAGAACAAAAATTAAAAAACACAAATTTGAGAGGCGAAAAATAAAGAGATAATTTCAAAAATGGCAACAATTTGAAAGAAATTAGGGTCAAGTGACACAATTTAATTATTTACATAAAATGACAATAATTTATGTGTCATGCTTTGTATTTAGCGTTAGTAAGCATAACCAAATACAAATACAAAATCTAAGAATTTGAGTGATTTTAAGTATTAGGTTTCAATTAGAATTTCAGTTACCATAAATCATTCAAGTGATAATTATTAAATTTAATTAATAATAGGATTCTAATAAAGGACAGAATCCTTATTTACCAAACAAAAAATAAAATCAAACAAAATATTTCAAAAAATCTTACAGATTTGAATAATATTTCAAATAATACAGAAAAATATATATTTAGCGTTAAGATTGCTGCGAGTTTGTATTCAAAAATTTTTTTATCTATAATTTTATAATATGTTGGTAATTTAAATACATGATAAATTATGTCGAGCGAAATTTGTTTATTTATGAATTTTTTTAATTTTTTTAATTTTTTTAATTTTTTTAATTTTTTTAATTTTTTTAATTTTTTGTGTGTGTGTTGTATTAAATTAAAATGTTTTATCAAACAAAATCCATTTTACGAAAAAATAAAACATGTTATACAATAAATTTAAATTATTAAAGTACATATCTATTTAGAATAATATGTACTTGCTTGATTATGTATTTCTTTAAAAAAATACATATGTATTTATGTGTACTAATACTAAGATGTATATTCTTTTAAATTTAATATTTTAAATATTAATTTAATTGTCTATTTTTTTTTTGTTATATGTATTTGAAAAATAATCGCCCATGTAAAATACATACGAGAGATATGTGTTGTGTATATCCTATTAATAATACATATTTTGCAAAAAAAAATACATACAGTGTTATGTATTTGATTGTATATCCTTTCTAAAATAAATATTTTATAAAAAAAAATACATACATATCTCAACAAAAAGAATACATATTTAAAAAACTTAAATGTGTATGTATAACAAAATATCAATTTCATGATGTAATATGAATTTGATTTGTTTCATAAATACAAATAAATATATATATATTTTTAATGAATATATGTAGGACATGACTACATATGAAAGTGACATTCATTAAAATTATTATTAATGTACGGACAAAAATCAAATATAATATTTAGAAAATCTTACGATTTGAATTAAAAAAAGAGTTCGACCGATATATTTTCAAATACAGAAAACTATATATTTAAAATTAAAAAAAGTAAAAACAATAATAGACTTACTTGATTTAGAGAAGAATGTGAGATAATTTAGTGAAATTTTTAAAGATTTGATTGGTTCGGTGGTTGCGTTGATGGAGGAAAAAAGGAAGGGGATAGACACATTGGAGAGAGAAAAAGAAGAAAGGCTGAGTTTGATGGGAAGTTAATTGAGTAAATTAAGGACTCATGTTAAAAGGTAAAAATACAAAGTAAAAAATAAAAAATAGCACATTAAATGAAATAAAACCGTAATATGTAATTTTTTTAAATTATGGTCATTATATGTAAATAGTTTCCTAAATGTGCTATAATATATAATTTTCTCAAAATTAGCTGCAGCTCAAGAATAGGAGCATTTGTGCAAATGGCAGGTCGGGCCACCAGTCTATCACATATCAATGTCATAAATCATGAACTAGTCATAACTATTACGTTGTCAAATAGAATCTTTCATTACCAAGCATATTTGTATTGTAGTGAATATATAAAGGTATTTGCATTGTAGTGGAACATGTGTTTATATTATAGTAAAAGTCTATCTTTTGGAGAAAGTTGGGAAAAATTATCTCTATAAATAGAGGTTCTCCTTCATTGTATTTTTATCCCATCCAAGAGAAATAAAATTTCTCTCCTTCTCTCTTTCTCTACATATTCTTGTTCTTTCTTTTATTATTTCATAACACGTTATCGGCACAGGCCTCTTTGCCTTGAACACTCGGCTTTGAAGATCAGAGGTAAGAAAAATTAAAATTTCTTTTCGAAAAATGTATTACTTAACCACGGGACATATTCCTTTGGTGATATTGTTGCTCTACGACTCTCACATCTCAAAATTTGAAGGCCAAGGGTTATTTTTCTTTTCTTTTAATATGGCTAATCTTACGAAATTTGATTTCGTTGCCTTCAAAGTTCGGGGAAGAACTACCTTTCATAGGTGTTGGATCTTTGAAATCTATATGGATGCAATGGGTCTTGGAGACACCATTAAAAGTGAAAGCAAAGCATCAAAAATCCATATGGATGCAATGGGTCTTGGAGACACCATTAAAAGTGAAAACAAAGCATCAAATCAAGATCGTGCTAAGGCTATGATATTCTTGCGTCATCATCTTGGCGAAACTTTTAAAGTGAATATCTCATGATTAAGGATCCACTTGTTTTGTGGAATAGCCTAAAAGAAAGATATGACCACTTGAAGATGGTCATTCACCAAAAGGCACGATATGATTGGATTCATCAAGACTATAAATTTGTTAATGAGTACAACTCTTCAACATTCAAAATTGTTTCTAAGTTGAAAATATGTAAGAGAAATCATCTACGATATATCACAAATGTCTCAATTTGCTCAGTAGCAATATCTTAAAAAGAGGTTTAGGTAACACGCTTGCTCTTAATGTTTAAGGCATATTTAGATGATCATATTCCATTCTTTGAAGAATGAGAAATTGAGAACTTTTGATAAATGTTACAAATATAGATCTATCTGAGATCTGATTCACTGAAGATGAATGTGACAATACTTAATAAAATCTTGAAATTTACTCCCAGTAGTAAATCTGAGAATTTACTTCAAGTAGTAAATATATGAAATTTACTCACGAAGTAGTAAGAATTTAACAGCCTCACGAGTAAGCCTAAGACTCTTCAAAAGTAAATCTTGCAATTTACTCCTGAAGTAGTAAAACCTGCAATCTACTCTCAAAGCAGTAAAAGTTTGAAATAATGAAGTTTAAAACTCAATATTTATTGTTGATTTCTTGACACCTACGATTATGCGAGATTTGCTTTCATGATACCAGTATTTAAGTAATGAGATAGTGTAAATTAATGATCAAAGTCGCAAGAACACGATTGTTTGTCAACAAGAATCATGACACCCGTAGTGTTCAGGTATATTATGAAAAATAAATTCAAAGCTCTGAAGAGTTTATTTATTATTATGTCATTCATCCCATATTGTAGTACAAAGTTGTTATGATCAAAACACAAATTGTAGTAAACATGAAGTTTTCCAACAATAAAAATGGTTATCTGTAATGAGACTACAAATGATTGAAAGATTACATATCTTCAGAATTACTATGAGTAAGAAATATGTATATGAAAAGTTACGATTTGCCTACAAATATACACATGATGAAATTACATACTATATTAAGCAGTTTATTGATGTGAAATTCACTTTGACATAGTAAATGCAGAAATTTACTAAAATAAATAATACATGTCATGGTAAACCTTAAGTTTACTAGTATGGATTATTATCGAGTTGACATGACCATTTTGATCATCTTTGATATGATGTGTTAATTGAGTATTGCAATATATATTGAAGAACTAGAAGATTCTTCAAGAAATCTTTTATATTGTTTGTTCTCATGACAAGTTGATTATACTAGCTAATGATGGGATTGAATCCCTAAATTAGAAAAGTGTAAAAGGTGAATATGGGCTCATTCACCAGCCATGTGATGTCTTAAGTAGATGCATCCATAAGATGGTCACACGTGCATTCATTGTCAACCAGTAGTTTGACATTGACAAAGATGCTTACTCGGCTTATTAAATGAGTTAAAAGTATAATTTTCAGATTGTGTAATCAAGACAATTTATCGTGATAATCTTGGTTTATATATAAGCTGGTTTGACATTAAATGCCTCCCGATAAATAGTTAAGCCATTGCTTATGAGAACAAAACTTAGGGAGTTGGTCTATCATATGATATATTACATACAATAACACTTGTATGTTGACCAATAAATTATGATTAATCCTCCTTCCACTCAATTGGTTCTAGGTCAGGAACCAAATATTTTCATCTAATAACTTTTTGTGTGTAATATATGATTAATGAATCTATCATGATACACATAGATGAATTACAAAGAAAATCGGGGATGTATGTTAGTTTCTAACATGAGGGGAAAAATAAACGGCTAAGAAATATATTAGAATTATTATTAGTATGATTCATTCAAAATAATTCAAGTCAAATGCACAAGCATTTATTGACCTAAAACTAGTTTCATATCAAAGATCTTAATAAATTTATGTCCACGAAGGATAGAGTCTACGAGTATGCATGAAGCATTGTAGGTGGTGGTTTCCATTGCAATAATCTTTGAGAAAAAGAATGGAGCAAATAATCATAATAAGGAGACAATGTGCTCTTAAAAAGCTTACGACATAACACTTCATGAAACCTTATGAGAGGTTTAGGTACCTAACAAAACATTGAAAGTGATGAGATCTCAATGGGTTATGTCAATTGAAAAGTTGATACAAATGATATACAAATCAGCAATATCTTTGATATATTATAGCGCGCAATATTGTAAAAAGATTGTGAATCGAATTCTACGTCTATTACACCATGTTGATGTAGAAATAATCATCAAGTGAAATGATGCGTATTGATAAGCGTAAAGCTTATTGGACTGTAGTCCGAACCTTTAGGAGTGTCACGCATTTAAATACTAATAAATGTTATCCCACTTGACAAAATTTGTGTAGAAAATCTTGAAGGATTCAAAATGCAGAAGCACATAATCCTTATATGAGGAAAATCAAATAAGAAAACAACATCGGAGTTCGTTGTACTTGTTGTTTATGTTGATATAAACCTTATATGAACTCGGCGAGCTTCAAAAAGACAATTGATTATCCAAAGAAGAGGAATTTGAGATGAAAGACCTTGGAAAGACAATTATGTCTTGATTTGCACTTAAAAATTGAGCATTTGAAAAATGGTGTCTTTATTCATAGTGTCTATACGAAAAGGTGTTGAAAAATTTTATATGGATGGTGCACATCCATTAAGTACTCCGTTGGTTGTTCGATCAACTAGATGTGAATAAGGATCCATTTCGACCTCGAAAGGAGTGAAGAAATTCTTGGTCCTGAGTACCATATCTTAGTGCAATTGGTGCACTAATGTATCTTGCTAACACTACAAGACACGATATAGGCTTTTAGTTAATTTTTGGCAAGTCATAGTCTTTGTTGGTTGGCGTCTTTGGTATTTATCGACCCACACAAGCTCGATCTCAAGCGGCTACGTGTTCATATGTGGAGAATCTTTGCAATATCTTGGAGATCTACAAAGCCGAGTCTCTCGCGGCTACTTCACATCAAATCATCTTTGAGATAATAGCTATTCATGAAGCAAGCCGAGAATATGTGTGGTTAAGGTCCATGATACATCTCATTAGAGAAAAATGTGGTTTTGAGCTGACGAAAAGTACCCACAATTTTTGTATGAAGATAATGTTGCATGCATAGCACAACTAAAGGGAGGATTCATAAAAGGAGATAGAGCGAAGCACATCTCGCCAAAGTTTTTCACTACACCTTGAGCTCCAAAAGAATGGTGATATCAATGTACAACAGATTCGTTCAAGTGACAATGTGGCTGATTTATTCACCAAATCTCTACCAACTACAACTTTCAAGAAGATGGTGCAACAGATCGGGATGCAAAGATTCAAGGATGTTCATTGGGGAGTTAATACGCGTTGTACTCTATTTTCCCTTACGAGGTTTTGTCAGCTGGGTTTTCCTTGTAAGGTTTTTAATGAAGCTGACCAAATAATATTATTAGATATGTGTACTCATTTTCCCACTGAGTTTTTTTCCCCCTTTGGGTTTTTCTAGTAAGGTTTTAACGAGACACATTATCTATCAAATAAACATTCAAGGGGGAGTGTTATAAACATATTTGTATTGTAGTGAATGTCTATAAAGGTATTTGTATTGTAGTGGATACATGTGTTTATATTATAGTAAAAGTCTATCTTTTAGAGAAAAGTTAGGAGAAATTATCCCTATAAATAGAGGGGTTCTCCTTCATTGTATTTTATCCCATCAAGAGAAATAAGAATTTCTCTCTTTCTCTCTTTCTCTATAATATTCTTGTTCTTTCTTTTATTATTTCATAACAAATACTAACATGTACGATGGAAAGATTATTTGATTTTCCATCTCAAACGTGACAACCTAAAAAGGGATGATTTATCCTCATCATTATTGGGAACTTAAAATGCATATCAGAATCAAATAAGACAAAAAGAACGTGTTCAATATTCAGCAAAAGAAATGTAAATAACACCCATTTCAGAATAAAAGGGTAACAAAGTAATCATAACTTAATTAAATTTTTTTATTTTTAAAAAAGCAACCTTATCAATAATCCAAGACACTATAAGATCACAAGATAAATGAACCAGGGCATACCGACAGATTATGCACTATAACATTTTTAACATCCTGCATTTCCAATTCCGCCTGCAGAGAAATCAAGAAAATCTATGTTGTAATAATTCATCAAGAAATTAGAGACACATTTCGGAAGAATGAAGGCCGTGCCAGCATTCAACTCTTCCAGTAGCATATTGTGAAATGTTGACTGATATTCTTGTATAACAAAGTTGTATCTTATGATTTCAAATTTATGTAATTCCACTTCTCTATGGAAAGGCAGCTGTAGAGGAAAATAATATAGGAAGATAGGTATCTTGCTGATTTCAAGATTTATGTAATTTCAAGATTTATGTAATTCCACTTCTTTATGGAACAGCAACTGCAAAGGAAAATAATATAGGAAGATATAGGTATCTGCTCTAATCCGCAGATCTTATATGTCCTTAACTAGTCTTGAGTGAGATCCTCTCAATCATTTCAACATTAGGGTGCCAACCCCAAGCATCTGATGAAAACTTTCTTATTACATGAACAATTGATCATCCAGGGACTAAGAATTAGCATAATCAATGTCTCTTAATATCAAACAAATGTTGAATGATTCCACATAGTGTTCAACAATCAACAACAAGAACAACTTATCCAGTGTAGTCTGGAGAGGATAGCATGTACGCAGACCTTATCCCTACCTTTATGGGGTAGAGAGGTTGTTTCCGATAAACCTTCGGCACAACAACCAACCGGAGGGAGTATGTTGAATTGTGTGCCTCATCCAAATGATCCGGCATAGAGTTTGACAAACACCAGGGAGAAGGGTAAGGGAGCATGTTTTAATTGTTAGAGAGAAGAAATTTCTTTGTTTTAGTTCTGTAACATGTCCTCTTATGTAAGGATCAAATTCTTTTTTTTTTCAAGCACATGGATATATTTTGCTGGTACGTAATGGTGAGACTCAAATTCATGACATTTGCACAAAATTGAATTGTGTGAGCTGCCTAATAAAAGCACCTCAAACTGGAAGCCTTACTCTTGGAGTNGAGACTCAAATTCATGACATTTGCACAAAATTGAATTGTGTGAGCTGCCTAATAAAAGCACAAATCATTAGAGAGAGAACATTTTTAGTTATATATTTTCATTCTGCAACCAGAGTACATGCCTGCAATGATTTTGTTAAGTGCACCACACTGCGCTTAGTCGCTCCATATGCTGCAAACCTGAAGATGGAAAGGAAACAAGACACGTCACTGA
Source organism: Datura stramonium (assembly GCA_018107945.1). Taxonomy (NCBI): domain Eukaryota; kingdom Viridiplantae; phylum Streptophyta; class Magnoliopsida; order Solanales; family Solanaceae; genus Datura; species Datura stramonium. The sequence continues at coordinate 109,818 of JACEIK010002891.1, forward strand.
GAAGGATTGCAAGAAGGGCAGCAAGTGAGATTAATTGCATTATTCTCACTAGTGACCTCCTGTATGAAGTTGATAGAAATGCACTTGCCAAAAATTAAAAATCTACAAGGGATTTCATAATCAAAAGGATCAAATCTGAAACAAACAGAAGAGACACATTTGAAAAGGAAAAATGGAAGACTGGAGCAGACAACCTAAATAGAGAAAAAATGAAGAGATGATCAGGGGCATGTCGATAATAGTTCAATACTCTAGCATAACATGCTACCAGTTTTGTTTCAAAAGGTGTTCCTTGATATGTTAACGATACTACATCATGTATTAAACAAAGAAGCAGGATACACTAGGATTCTTTAGATCATGTCACCTTGCTGTTAGATATTGTTGTGACATACTGGTAAACATTATAGCCACCATTAATCATTTGCAGTCGCAATGTTTTACAATTGGACAGAGGATGTTTGTGTAGCAGTACAAGGATGACCATGGAATTGGAGCAGCTATGATACTTTGAGCAGCACGATACAAAAGGTTAAGTTTGCTCGAGCAAACAACCAAATGCATCTAACTAAAAAAGAATATTAAGTTGTATAGATGATTATCACTTTATCTTTCTCATCTTTTAGACAAAGATGGGAACTGAAACAAACTTGAAGTTTGTCTCCCATGAACTCTCTCTCTCTCTCTCTGTCTCTCTCTCTCTCTCTCTTCTACGAACAGATCATGAAACTAAAGCTGCTAAGAAACTCTAATAGATGCACAGAAGCAGGCCAACTTTCTTATCAACTGAGTTATAACCCACACCACAGTTGTCCTTAATGAGTTTAAGGTCCAGTTATTAAAGGACCAACCACATCTAATGGTTCTGAGAAATACTATTTTTACACAGATTTTCCATAACTTTCTTATCAACTGATTTATAACCCGCACCATGGCTGTACTTAATGAATTTAACATCCAGTTATTAAAGGACAAAATTTATGTCTCCACCAAGAGGTTGGTAAGTTAACAACGAACTCCTGCGATTCCAACTTCAATAGGAGCGCAAACTCTTAATTGATGAACCACTGTCAATGGGAGGCAATTTGCATCACCTGAGAAATCCAGGTGATTTTCCAGGGTAATAGAACAAAATGAGATACTTTTCTTGATAAGTTATTCACTTCCCAAATCTCCCTTATAAAATGTTCTTGCATATGGCCCCACCTCTTCTAATACATTATGCATAAGTTGAGTGCCACTGGGAAAGGAACAAAGATACCTGGGGGTTGGTCTTCCATCTGAGCCAGCCCCATCAATATTAAAAATATGACCTCCTCGAGCCTGATTCTGCATCAAGTTTATAGCCTAAAATAACAAATGTTAGCAAATAGAGGCTAACCAACAAAGAGAAAACTGTAACCTAGCAATGCTTTTTACCTCACGACAGCATATCATCAAACCAAGAGTATTTGTAGTGACAACTTGACTGCACACAAATCTAGTTCATGAAAAACATCAATAAACAAAGATAGTACACAAGTCAAGTGCAAAAGAGCTCACATTAAATCTTCATCAGAAGCTTCTGCCAGGGGTTTGAAGCTATACGCATTTGATCCTGCATTATTGATCTGCTTCATTCTCGAGAATTTGAGAGAAACCAACAAAAATTACAATATCAACATTTCAAAATATAAGTTTCTCAATGACTAAAACTAGAATACAAGAAATACCACCTTGGGATAGACTGATGAAATAACACTTATATCAATTACAACTTTAAAATACAAGCAACAAAGCTTTCTTATTCCTTTTACCATTCCATTTTTACCAGATAATTGATGCATTAGACTATCTAGATGTTAATCGTACGAATTATGAACATGCTAATATTTGGAGTTAATTCCTTGGATGGTCACCCAACCTATGGAAATAGCTTACCAAAGTCACTTTCATTTTTTGGAGATTCAGAAAATAACAAACACCCATTTGGAATGCCATGTCATAATAAAACCCCATTTTTTAAAATAACACCTATTTAACCGATGTACCTTATACCCATTTAACCCATCCGATAAGAAAATGAGTCTACTTAAATGACACGAGAATGATCAAAACACAGAGCATCACTCAACCCCCACAAACTTGAGCTCAAGTAACTTCATAGAAATACACAAAATAACTACTACAGATTCAACACGAAGAATTGTTGGAATCGAGCATCATGTGGAAGCTAAAAATTGCAAATCTTGGCGGCGATAAATCAGATGACATTTGGTCAAGTGACCTACTATGTAGGAAAACTAATATAAAAAAATCTTCTAAGAGAATAATCTCTTCCTAAACAAGACTTTAAACGGCTACATTGTAGATGCTATTGTATTGTGGTGTGAGAAGAAAAGATCTTCTATTAATAGAAATCCAAAACTTCTCCTCCAAGAAAATAATAAATATATAAGTCATTTTTCACAAAGAAAATTTTTTGTACCAAGAAAACCTTTTTGATTAGAACACAATTATGGTAGAACCCAAATAAGGTAGGAAATTCAGGGCAATCCTGTTAGAGTGGGTTAGAGTCCCACATTGGTTGGGGAATGGACTGGTGGTTTGTTTATATGGTCTTGGGCAATCCTCCCCTCATGAGCTAACTTTTGGGGTGGAGTTAAGCCCAGGTACCATATTTTTACAAATCCCTTACAAGAATAAATATGTCAGAATTAAATATAGTGGACCTTCATTATATAAGCACCAATTGATAAGTAATACTCCCTTCGTTTCAATTTATTTATTTAGTTTTGACTTGGCATGGAGTTAAATAAAGAAGATTTTTGAATTTTATAGTATTAAACTAAAGATATGTGGAATGTGTCAAAATGTCCTTTAATCTTGTGGTCTTAAACATGTCATGTGGAAAGTTAGAGTTAAAGAGTTGTCAAAAAAAGAAAGAGGCATTCTTTTCTAAAAGAATTAAAAAGGAAAGTGGGACAAACAAATTGAAATGATGGAGTGGTTAAAATGGTAACAAACATGTTACAATATGTTACATTGATATGTAAAGTTCAAAAATCATAATGTTGTGTAAGTGTACATAACTTGAAGCCAGAAAATATAAGACAACTTACTCCTTTGCTTCTACTTTACCATTCTCTTTTGTTCCAAACCCTCATCTCCGTTCCTTTAACCTTTAGTCTCTTCTCCTAATTCTTCCCTATTCTTGAAAAAACAACACAATCTATGGAGTTGGCTGATAGAGAAGCTCAGGATTTCATGAACGTGGAATCCTTCTCCCAACTGCCCTTTATTCGACCAGCACCAATAAAAGAAAAGGCCATTAGGCTTTTTGGCAAAGAATTAGATGGTGTTCATGACTCCATCACTACAAAGGGACCTGTTAAAAAGAAAATTTAACAGGTCTGCCAAATTCTCTTTGCATGTGTATTGTAATGTGGAATGATTTACTTGAGTGAAATTTACTTGAACTTAAGTTTATGAGTGTTGACTAATGTTCTTGGTTTAGATCATTCTCGTGTCATTTAAGTAGACCCTTTCTTATCGAGTGGGTTAAATGTGTATAATGGACATGGGTTAAATGGGTTATATCTTAAAACTGAGTTTTTAATATGACATGGCATGCCAAAAGGGTGTTTGTTATTTTCTGATTCAAATAGCAATAGTTGGTGACTTTGTTGTCCTAAAAGAAAATGTGACTTTGGTAGGTCATTTCCATAATTCGGGTAAGAAATTAACTCTAATATTTGTATAATGGCTTTTGCAGCAATTCAAACAACTTACTCTATGGATTAAGTACCAATAATAATTCTTGAAGAAGCAGTCAAATGAAAGGATAAGAAGAAAACATCAACAATCAAATCAGAAAGAGAAATGGACTAGAGCATTCGTAGCCATATCTCAAGCAAATTGAGCGTCCAGATTAAATACCCATATGTCGATGTATTTAAGCTTTTGCTTCGCAAAGGCAACTAAGTTCTTCACGTTTTCTCCCTCTCTAACATCACACTTCGTGCCCTGCATAGGGATCTGAATCAAGCATGTGAAGACTAAATAATACTTAAGAAAATCATGTAAAGAAAGCCCATAACACCTAAAAGGATCAGTAAGCATATTTACAAACCTTTTGTTTACTTAACAACCTTACTCCCAACAGAACATTCAGGAAATCAAAGCTAAAGTCAATTGGCAGGCATGAAGCGCAGAAAAGATTGATCACTCAAAAGCATCTTAGTCATTAGAGAACTAAGATATTCATCATTGAACCAACAGATTGAAGACGAAACTAGTGATGAGTATAAGAAAAGAATCAAAGAATGACTAAAGGTGTATCAAGAAATGAAGTGAACATGGAGGTACCCACACATGCTGCTTCCCCGTTTCAACTCTTAACCTGTCAACAGCTGATACAACTCTTTCATCTGTCCAAAAAAAACAATTCGTCAATTCTAAAGACATAATTACATATAATTCTAAACTTCATACCAGTAGAAACTTGTTTCTTTTTCATTCAAGGGTAGGGAAGGAAGAGTTAACATAAAGATAGTGTGAGCTTCAAAGAAGTAAAAAAGAGACTGAGAATACATCCCCACGAGTTGCAAGATTACGAAGTGAAGAGAGAAAATCTCACTGTATCAAAGCAACGTGCCAAATCATCAGCCTCATGCTATTCCAATTATGGTGAGTTCAAGACTTGGATAAGATTCATCAAGGTAGGAGAGCAACAATTATTATTATATGACTCCATAGAGATCAAACTAGACCATGAATGTGCCATCTCTCCAATCTTCAGTTCAAACTTCAGCAAATTCTCTTCCTTTCTTTGTTTTGCTAACTTCAGCAAGCTTTGTTCCTTTCAACCCGTATTATGTCCTATTAAGTAGCCAGATTCCCATTTGCCCTATCCAAATAAGATTGCATCCATTGCTTTTCAGTATTTCCTTAATTTGCATGTGTGGCACTTATAGTCTAGGGATCACTGACCCAATGCCTGCAGCTTCTTTTTTTCTTCCCACAAGTTGTAGCTTCTTAGATTGACACTCCGTAAGTGCCCATTGTCATCGTTAACAGAAGTGGATAATAAAATGGGATTATATCATATCTAGCTACTCAAAAGTAAAATTTCTCCAACTACGCTTTTTACCCCCTATGCTAGCGTGCAGGTACAAATTCACTATGGCCATATACACATATTGTTTTCCGATCTTCTTCTTCTATTTGATGGGCAGGATAACTATAAAAAGCTGATTCCAATAATAACCATAGAGCAGTTGCTAGTTGTCAGCAAAATGATCCCAACATCCAAGTTGTACTGAGCCTTTTACAATTTCATTTTCTTTCTTATATTACTGTATCAACCAAAAGGAACTGACTATAAAGTATTATAGTGTTCATCTATTTTCCATCATATCTCTTGCTTTGGGAATGTGGAGAAGAATGATATATCTTTCATAATATAGCAAACTCATGTCCAGATCACTGTAGCAATTGGACATCACACGCCTACATGATATGATCTCCTTGAATTTTTACATAATGGTGGTGTATGAATCAGCTTAATGTTCCTCGACTATTCCACCGGGTACTTGCTACCTCCAATCATCATAGGTATTCAGTAATTCTATCTATCAAGGCTTATGCAAATGAAAAGCAATCACCTTCTCCCTCCGTTTCATTTTATGTGTCTTAGTATGACCGAGCACGAAGTTTTAACAAATAAGGGAGACTTTTTAATATAGTGGTCTTAAACTAAACATATGTATTGTACCAAAATGCCCTTTTGAATCTTGTGGTTGGGATGTTGGAATCAAAGAGAATACTAAACATAGAAAGAGACATTTTTTTTTAAAGAGACTAAACAAGAAAGTAGGATATATAAATTAAAACACAAGGGGCAATATTTTTGTCTCTGTTGGATTTGAACCCTGTTCTCCAAGGTATGGTGGGCATGGTGCGGTAGATACCAAATACCATACCTAAATCAAAATTTTTGATACCACAGTTTCAATACTATGATATTTGGTATGCATGTTTAAAAAGTTTGGTATTCATTACGGTGTTCAGTTTATAAAAAAAATACCAAGTACTATATTGAAGCATGTAGTAAATATAAAATTCATATATATTACTCTAATACTAGCAAATATATAAAATAGAATTAGTATAAAACTAAGACATGGAACTTTGACTACTCTATCTTGATTGAAATGTCCTTTTCGGGTGATTGATTAACGAAGAGCATTGCTTGTACTTTCTTTTGAATATTTCTACATGTGTAAAATGTTAGTATGATATAATTGAGACGTTTCTTGAAAAATCGAAGTCATAATTCTCTATTATAATTAATTCTGAAGTCAACCAAATTACGGATACCGATTTACCCGACCACAAAATACCGAAACCCAACATTAAAATACCAAACCATACCGAATTAATTTGATATGGTAATGGTATAGTATTTTAGAAATCGAAATTCAAAATTACCGAACCGAAGTTCTCAATACCACACCATGCCCACTCCTACTCCAAGGTCTGTATCTGCTTCATTGACCATTAGACCATGCCCTTGAGTGCTAAAGATTTCCTTGATTATGATGGCGCATTAGAGGCCTTTGTAGGTTTAACAAAGATCTACCAGATAATGGAGATAAATGAATATTTAAAAGAGTAATAATACAGAAATGGAAACCTCAAACCAAAATGTTAAGAGACCAAAACATCCCTCTAAAGTTGACGGGCCTTTATACCCCTTCAAAAATTAAATTATCCATCAATATTAATGTAAAACAGCATAAGACCAAGAGATATTTGTTGGACATCTAAAGGTTAATGGAAATTCTCAAAGGACAATAATGGTGCATGCATCTAAAATTTACATCTTTTATACCTCTCAAAAGTCTCAAACATAAATCATGTTTTCTTATGGACTACATTATATTTCTGTATGGAACAATAATTTAAAAAGAATATCTCAAACATCAGTAATAGCGAGGTGCTTTAAGCTCAAACTTAAAGAAAAATCACTCTCAACATCCAAAACTTGAATTCAAAATAATATTTGAATCAAGGGTATATGATTCTTGAGGTTTTTTTTCCCCAAATAGGGATTAAATAGACAGCGATAAATTTGAGAGGACATATTGTAACGCAATTTGTTACTGTAAAATTTAAGAAAGGAGTTTGTTGAGTTGCTAGGAGCTACCTTGATCTTTGAATCTGCATTCAAAATCATAAGCGGTTTTGATTGAGAAACATTGTACAAGTGACAATCTATGTACAAGGAAGAATGAAGAACGAAGTACAAGAACCAGGTCTAACAGTTCTCCAAAAGGAAGTGAAGAAGTTAGCAACACTGCAGGGGAACTCATAAGAGAACCTATTCCTCTAATAGTAGTAGAGATTGTTTAGTGAAGTTGTTTCTGGGTTGGACTGGAGAAATAGAAGGTGGTCACTTACTCCTATAAATACAGCACGTCAAAAGCTTTGGAGCTCAACCACACCCAAAGAGAGAGGCATCAGAGTGAAAAGATCTCTCACAAAGAGTCTCGAAAAAGAAGCAACTTCTACAACCAAAGAACCTGGTCCTATCAAGTTTTATCTATAAAATTCTTGAGTTGTAATAGTTTCTTTGTGTGGTTCCAAGAAAAGATTTTGATTACGTTCTTAGTAGATTGTACTGGGTGTTGTTTTGTGTTTGGAACTTCATTGACTGGGTAGTCACTGATGAGGGGGTAGAAGAAGGGACTGTTCGGAACAGTCATAAGGTGTACAAAAGTAATTCTAACCTTGAAGTTGCTCGAATAAAATGAAAAGTTTGAGAAAATCCTACAGGAGGTGGGTCATGGTTTTTGCCTCCCTTGAGCAAGGAGTTTTCCACGCTAAAATATTTGGGTTGATTTACAAATTCCGCACTTTACTTTCTTGTATAGTTTCTGGGAGAAACTAGTTCTTTCAGATTGTTGGTCGCAATTTAATCAACAATTGGCATCAGAGTCAGATCTTTTAATAAAGTCTAACACCTTGAAAGACAAAGACGGTTGCACCATCAGGAGTACAAGAAGGTCTATCAATCACAAAGCCACCATACTTCAATGGAGGACATTATCAATAGTGGAAATCAAGAATCCAGATCTTTATAATGGCTGAGGTATAGAAACTTGGAATATATTTCAAGATGGTCCAACAGGTCCCACGGGTCGATACACAAAAGAAGATATTCGTCAAAATTCCAAGGCTAAGAAGATTCTTCTTTGTGATATTGGACCAAAAGTGGATGATTAATCTCTTCTTTCAACTCCGCAAAGCATATATCGGATACTGTTCAAACAAACAATGAAGAAGTATCAAGAACTCAAAAAAGAGGAGTATGATTAGTACTTGATTGCTAAATCAAACTCATCAGAAAGCATAGCACTGACAGCACAATCTGACACTGAAGATGAGGATGGCGATATCGAAGGAGACTTCAAAAACCTCAAGGATGTCATTCATACCTACTCCAGAAAGAAGTTGGAATGTGTAACTCACATTATCATTGATGCCTTCAAAGTCTTCTCCTTGAAAAATTAAGAGGTTTCTTCTTCCCTTTTGGTGTATGTGTGATACTTAAGCTCTTCAAGACTACAAGAAAAAGAGAACAAAACATCCCTCCATGTGCGGTAAGTACTTTGCCCATGTTCATCTTTTTATATGGAAGTTGGGGTGGAGAAATCTTATTGTATTGTTGTTTAAGAACTCGTGGGACGGCCATTATTAAATTAAAAAAAGAAAAAACTCATGGGACGGTGATCGAAAGCCGTGAGTTCAATCTGTTGCTATGGTATTTTGGGTATAGGGTATTCTGTAGGGGTTGTTTCATGTGTTTTATATGGTTGGAGCAGTAGGTTGGTGTGTCTGTTGTATTGAAATGGGGGAGAAGGGTGTGGCATACACCATTTAATTAATGCCAATGTGTACAATCTGCTCAGAATATGTTTAGCTACTGTTTTGGCGAAGTTGTGGTGTGTTCAAGGGCAAATATTAGCTTCATTATGCACGTATGTTGTAAATTAACTTTATAAAGGAAAGACCAAGTCGTGCTAGGCATAATCATCGAAAGAAACGAGGTATGTTAAGACTTCTCTATTCCTTATCTGCATGAATCTAGAAATGAAACTCTAAACTTCTGAAAGAAGGGATTTGAGTATTGTGTTGTAAGAATGTCGTTTCGGTAATTAAACAAGTTTTAAGTAACCAATCGTTACGTTATGGCGAGCCAAGTCGCTTTCTTATAAGAAATCTGATTTTTGAAAACAAAATGGAAGTTATTCTTTTGTCGAGTTTTCCTTTATATTGTGATCCCTAATCAAGCTTTAGAACTTATAAAGAAAAGTTTAGCGAGTCAAATCCTTATTTGTATTCAGTTATTAAGCTGAGTCCTAAAGAGTACTTTTGGAATAACTTTTTAGTAAGTCGAACCTAAAGAAGTCAGCTAAAGGAGTCTTCACAATTAACAGAAGTAACTACAAAGGTCAATCCCATTAATATGCTTATTCTGCGTGAGTTGCGTGTGTTAGTGTGCGTCGAGGCGTTACTGCCATATTGAAGCTATATTATATATATAATATACATATATATAGTGTGCGCTGAGGCGCTACTGCGATATTGAGGCTATTATATATACATAGTGTGCGTCGAGGCGCTATTGCCCTTATTGTGGTTGATATTATATATACAATGTGCGCCAAGGTGCCACAGTGATTCAGCATGTTATAAAGCGTGTGTACAGCGTGAGTTAGGTGCGTGTTGTGTTCAAAAAAAAATAAAAAAGATAGAAGCTTAATGAGTCATCCAGACTTCAGTTCACAGGTTTCATATTATAACCTACTCTTATTTAGATCCTATTTGGAAAGCCACCTGGTAATTGAATTTGAGTTTATTTGGGTGTAATTACACAGTTTGGCATGTTTGTTTGGCCAGGTAATTACATGGTCAGCAGGAAATTGGGTGTAATTGGGAGGGTGTAATTACACTCTAATTCATAGGGGAGAGTGAGAATTGTAGGTAATTACATGGTGTAGTTACAAGGTTACTTTTTAATTTTATTTATTTTTGTTATTATTTTAATTTATTTTCTTT
>JACEIK010002891.1:120286-176488 GCA_018107945.1 Datura stramonium
GGGGGGGCGGGGGGTTGCCTTCTTGCCTGCAGGTCCAGACTGAGACCCAAATAGACCTCTTCATTAAGAGCTGTAGAGTTCACCCATTTTCATAAGCTCCGTTCTTCCTGGAGCTGATGAGTCAGAGGTCCAGCTTATTTTTTGAGTATGTATATAGCAAATGGGTAGGTTGGCACCCTGTCCCAACTATATGATAGCCAGATACTCTTAGAGGCTTGTAGACAAATGTTATGAGTTGTCAGTACATTGTTTATAGCCTTGTTGGCCTTCTATTTAGTTGCAGTTCAGTTTATAGCCTTGTCGGCTTGTTGTTTATTAGCTAAGGTACTTTGCGGCTTTGTTGGCCTTGTATATATGTGTTTGGGGTTGTCGGCTGCTTAGAAAGCATATTTCATATCTTGTCAGTTCCAATTATTTTATTCTATAGCAGTGTTGTCAAGGCGGCCTTGTCGGCCCAACTACTATCTAGATTGTATAAGTTTCAATGGCTAAGCCGGTCAAGCAAGGCACCAGGTGCCATTCACACCTCCCTAGATTTGGGGCGTGGCACTGCACCCAAAGAGAGGCATCAGAGTGAGAAGTTCTCCACAAAGAGTCTTGAAAAAGAAGCAACTGCTGCAACCAAAGAACCTTGTCCTGTCAAGTTCTATCTATACAGTTCTTGTGTTGTAAAAGTTAGTTTCTTTGTGTGGTTCCAAGACAAGATCTTGATTACTTCTTAGTTGATTGTACTAGGTGTTGTTTTGTGTTTGTAAGGGACTTCATTGAATGGGTAGTCATTGAAGAAGAGGGTAGAAGAATGGGAGTGTAGGGAACAGTCGTGAGGTGTACAAAAGAAACTGAAACCTTGAAGTTGCTCGTGTTTAGTGAGTAGTTTGAGAAAATCCTATGGGAACTAGGTCGTGGTTTTTGCCTCCCTTTAGCAAAGAATTTTTCACTTTAACATACTTGTGTTGATTTATATATTCCGCATTTTACTTTCTTGTGTAGTTTCTGAAAGAACCTGGTTCTTTCAAATTGTTAGTTGTAGCTGAATTAACAGAGTTCACACAAGCCATCTTAAGAAAGTGGTAGATATTGTTCCATCTTATTGGAATTGTGCAACATTAAGCATTCAAGCTTGCATTTCGTTGTTTCCTCAAAAGAAGCAAAAATCACAGAAGGACAGAAATATTGTTGGGAGCAATGTAAATCCAAGTTATCTCATTATAATACTCAAGTAAACACATAACCCATATATCGAATTACAATAAGACATTCGAGGACTTTTGTGAGGCTCGGTGCTTTTTCTTTATTGAGTTGATTAAATAGGATCACTATTCATCATTTACAGGAATTTATATTTTTTTCTTTAACTTTTATTTCCTTTATTAATATTTACATTATTCTACAGACTTTGAGGTGAGGGTTTGTCAGAAACAACCTCTCTATCCTCATAAAGATAGGGTAATATTTACATACATCCTACTCTCCCCAGATCCCACTTGTAGTATTACACTGGGTATGATGTTGTTGATACGGGAGGAGCGTGCCGAGAGACTAGTGAAAATAAAAATATGCATTTAAGTAGTCTCATCACTTCTTACTTAATTGTAAAGCCAAATTCTAATATGGAACTCAAAATAATATCAGCTATACAATTTTCTCAGTCTTCAAAATCTTCATTGGATTGAAGCTTTGAATTTCTTTTCTATTTGAAACGAATAATCAACATTAGTCGTCAAACGTTCTCACAGTGCAATTGGTCTTTGGAGAGCTTTGGATTAGCAAAGTCATATTCCGTTTATTCTTTTAAAAAATACTGATAGGTAAATAGAAGTTCATATTTCATATTTAATCCTAGAACTAATATTTGTCTTCATTGTCAAGATTCATATTTAATCCTAATAGAACTAATATTTGTATTCATTGTCAAGATTCAGGGATGCTTTTAGTTTTCTGAAAAAAAATAGCAAACATTTCTAGAGTCCAAATTAAGTTTGGGCGTGACATCTTTCTAAAAGGAAAGATTGGCAAAAACTAAACTTACTTTCGGTTTAGCAAGGGAAAGAACCCCGGACATCTAAAACAATGTTCAGTGGAGACTTGGCAAAATCTCAATATCTTCCTCCCCCCTCAATGGCAGGGTTTGAATCTCAACCTTGCATTTTTGGACAATTCTTCACCTATGATATATCCCAACTCCTCCTATATCATCATGACTCTTGAACTACAGTACACCACTAATAGCACATCTATTGCCATGATCCGACTATATATTCTGCATATATCATTTTTACACAATTGACTACCTTTTTCACAAACTATATAATAAATAAAAATAATAGAGGAACTGAATAATGAGAAAACCAACAAGTCTATTGGTTGATGACATTGAAGTCAATCGTACTGTCGCTTATAATATGAAATCACCTGATCTGGAGCAAATGATGACACTATCACCTGCCTTGAGAAATTCTTTAGCTAATGCATAGCCTATTCCTGAAATAACAAAATAAGGTCAAATCTAGACATCTACAGTAAAGTGAAAACCCAAAGACAAACAGCTGCACATTTCAGTGTGACTTATGTTGTATCCATGTAACAACTCTGCGAAACAAAGTGGGCAGATTGAAACATAATCCACGAATACATGGTATCAGCTATAAATTTAATGTTTTTGCTAGAAGGTAAAAAAATTTATTCAACATGAAAATTGGACATATTATATCCCTATCTAATACAAAGTCTTGTATTCCAGCGATTACAGAAAATCATGGCTGAGTTGCAGTATACAAACACTTAGTTACTACACAGATTATCAAAGAATGACTACGCAAATTATCAAAGAATGATTAAAATGGAAAAAAGAAAAATTTGAAGAGAGTCTCAAGGCATTAAAAGAACAATAAAACCCACCTTCAGAAAGGTTCAAGTGACCACCTATAAATAGGCGCTGACAGCTGTTTCAACCATGAACCAAGAAATTATACATTTTAATAACCAAACCATTGCATTTTTGGAACTATCATGGAAACGGTAGATAATAAAGCACTCAAAGGAACTATAAATCCAGATGCATGTACTACAGCACTCCAGCTTAAGAAACTTGGCCTCCTTCAGTATAAGGCTATAAAGTTTACTTGATTCATGCCATCAGCAGTTAAGCTTCCTCACTCGACCATGATAAGTAAGGTCTGCTCTACTACGCAGACTATATTTCCACTGCCATTTAGGTGATCCCTTTTGTTTAAGTGAAAGCAATTGCATGATTCTTGGGAATATCTTCAAAAACACAGGTGGAAATGAACCAATATGAAGGTTCAAAAGAGAAACCAGGGAGTATATCTAAAAGTTCCGCTCTAAGTGCTAATTACTTTCTTAAGAAGGTGTATCCTCTAAAATATCGATTCCATGGAGTACCATTAGCTCCAAGAATTTCACACCAGGTGAGGCTACCAGTTACAGGACCAAATCTGAATTACTCATTGGACCAATTTCAGACTTGGTTAATCTGGATCTTAATCTAGCCTTCTGGTGTGAGTGAAACATTTTAATAGGATATGATTGTTAAATTTCGCAAGGCACATGAATCTATAAATTATTGAATTATGACCTCATTATTTGCAGCGCAATAATCATTCCATTGATTCCTCCAATATGAAAAAAAATCGACAGAAAGTAACTATTAAGATGCTTCAAAAATTAGATGAAGCTGACTATCTTATTTTAGAAAAATCTGATGATACTGGAACACTACATCACAGAAAGAAAACAACTTGAATAGCAGTTGTTAAGTACGCATTTGGACAATATTATGTTGAAGTTGAAAAAAAGAGTGTCCAAAGTTAATCTTGAAAAGGAATACTTGAATAAATCTACTTACCAAAAAGAAATTGTAGAAGATGTAGAAAGACAGAGTGAAGATTGAACACAAATGACTAATGCCCATAACTACCAACCATGCCATTAGCATAGGCCTCATCTTATTAAAGAAAAAGATATTGATCCCTTTTCCTCCTCTGACTGATCTCCTTCTCAAATTAAACCCTTCTTTCAAAAATAAAATTCAATTTTATTTGGCCCATCCTCGGATCCTGTTAACCAGGGATGTTTTGTGCATTGGGCTGCCCTTTTCTTTTCTACAAGTGTGTGTTCAGTGTGTGTCTCTATTCACATCAAGAGTGGGACCTTCTAGAAAAATCAAGATCTCACTCAATTCATTACTACTCACGAACCCCAATAACTCTTCTTTTCGTCATCAAGGACAAAGGAAATTTCACGATCTCGCCCTTCTACTTTACCAGCAAATTTCATAGTCAAGCAACATGAAAGATGAAACATCACACTCCATTCCACTACTTCCTCTAAGCCCAAGATCTTCCTTATATCTGTGGTACTACAGAGTTCACCATCTAAAGCTAGACCAAATTTATTGAGACAGCTTTAAGGAGGCATCATTTGGGATAAAGGATGAGGGTTATTCAGGTTAAACCTCATACAGTTAGGAGACTCAAAACACACTTGACTTAAGGCATGCATTTCTATTCGGAGTAGTTACTGCAGGGTTCCTACTAATGAGGAATATATTCTCTTGGTTGTATATTTGGTAGGAAAATATTTTCTTGGTTTAGGAGAATCTTGTAGCTACTAGATACCTACCCTATCCCGCTTGTTTGCTTCCTACTTTAGCTACCCATCCTCGTATAAATATGTCATTTAATCAATGAAAGGTAAGGTCAATTGTAACATGGTATAAGAGACCCAACAATCTTCTTATCTTTTCTTTGTTTTTTTTTTTTTTGGGTTAAACTTTGTCTCCATTGATCAATGATGTGCAAAATGTTACAAAAAGAGTTTGGCAAACCAAACTCTGTGCATAATCATTGAGTAGAGACTACTAAAAGCTACTCACTCCGTTCCTTTTTAGTTACTAGGATAAGATCTAAACACCCTTTAAGAAAAAATTAATAGGGGTTGCAATTTGACTAATATAACCCTATTAATTGATAGGTATATTTTGGAAACATAGAATAATCATTCTTTTCACATTCTAAAGTGACTTAAGTACTAAGAATAGAGTTAGCAAAAAATGGCCAATTATTTCTTGAATTTTGAAACTAGCAACCATTTGAAACAACCATTTTTAATATACGTAGCAACTCAAAAGGAACGAAAGGAGTACTATACAATTAATTCAAGGAGAATCACAGATAATGTGAGCTGGGTTGGTTTTCTTAATCCTAAATGAAGGTAAGTTCCAACTATCCATGTTTATAAGGCCTTTGACTTGGTTTGGAAGATTAGCAAAAGAGTTGAAGACATCGACCATATTATAGTTGTGGCTCAAGGCAGCCAGTTTATTTGCAGGTCTATTTGCTTCTTTGTAACAATGGGTGATTTCAAATTCATGCTATTCAACTAGATCCTAAATCTCTTCAATGATGTTTATGATCTTCCAAGGTACTTTCGATTCTCTTCTAATGCAATTTGTAATGAGGAGTGAGTCAATTTCCCCCAAGGCTAGTCTGCAACCATTTGTAGCACACCATTTCAGGCCATAAAGCACAAAGGTTGCTTCTGCCATATTGCTAGTCCCTGGTCCCAAAGGAATAAAGTAGGCAAAAACAACTATTCCTAGATTATTTTTTATTAGACCTCCACCACCACAAATACCCTGAAGACAGCTTCCGTCACTGTTAAGCTTAACAACGTGGGAGGAAGGTTTGATCCATTTGATAATTCTGGAGGTCCTGTGCTCTACCATGGTTGTCATCGTCATTGTGTATAAGACAAACGTCGTCGTTGTTCAGACCACTACTGGTGTTGTGACTTCTGCTTCAAAGTCAGCACCACCATTTTCCCCTATGCCTAATATCACACTTCAAATATACAATGAAGAGCACATACTTCTACCAAGTATACAATGAAGAAAATACACTCTTCACTGTATATTTGGTAGGAACATATTTTCTTGGTTGTAATTTGGTGGGAATATATCCTCTTGGTTGTGTATTTGCAATTTGGTATAGGATAATCTTGTAGATGCCTACCCGCTTTGCTTTGTAATTTTGCTTCCTAGTTTAGCTACACATCCGTGTATAAATATGTCATTTTAATCAATGAAAGATCGGGCTAATTGCAATTTTTACACAATATCGAAGCCCCAACCACCTTCTCATCTAGTCTTTGGTTGTGTCATCATCGTGTATGAAACAAACATCACCATTGTTCAGATCAACGTTCGTAATGTGATTTCTGCTTCAAAGTCAGCACCACCATTTCCCCTATGCCTAATATCACACATCAAATATCCAAGGAAGAGAATATATTCTAACAAATATACAAGCAAGAGAATATATTCCTCGTTAAGAACGTTCTCCACCGATCCTTAAGGCTACATGGCAACGAAATGGATTCATGCTCTATTAGTTCAAGTATATTTCTTTTGAAATGGTAACATATATTCATATGCATAAAGCCTATGCTAGCATCAATCTTTTAAAAAATGAGCCCTTGTGTGCTCCACAAGTCTTCCAAAAATTGCAAAATGGATTTAGCATCCTCTACAAAAGACTCTTTACACCAAAGATATAAAGTGTAATTACAGTTCAATTTAACTTCTTGACTGAAACTAATCTTATCTTCAAAGCATTTGTTGTTTCTTTCCTTCCAAATGGTCCACCAGATGCACATTAGAATAATACTCCACCACTTCTTCTGATTAGTCCTTCTTCCAGCTTAGTTCTAGGCTTTCAAAAGATCCCAAGTGTTTCCTAGCATCATCATTTCCAGTTCAGCCAAAGTCAAGAGCAAGTTCCAAAGCTAAGAAGTGTAAATACAGTGTAAGAAGAGGTGGTTGCTTGATACTGGGTCAGCTTTACATAGCTTTACATAGGAAACATCTGGAGAGTAGATTAAGGACCTTTTCTTAAAAACGAGTATGTCTTTTTGTAGTGACATTTCTACTCCATCTTGTATTGACAAGCTTCCTTTGGGTAATAGTGAGACCTTTAATGATGAAACTTTATTTCGTCGAATTGTTGGATAAGGTTGCAGTATTTGACTTTCACCCGACCTAACATTGCTTACTTTGTAAATATAGTAAGCAAGTTTATGCATGCTCCCACTATTCATTATCAGGTTTCTGTGAAACATATCCTTAGATATTTGAAGACCATGGCCACACATGGTTTTTTATTCTAGTTCATAGTACACATGTCCTTAATTGTTATTGTTATGTTGATTGGGCAGGAGATGTCGATGATACGAAGTCCACAATAGATTTTGCACTCTTTTATGGTCCGACTCTTGTCTCTTAGTTGACCAAAACGCATCTTCTTTAAGTGTCTCGATCTTCCACTGAAGTCGGGTACTGTTCCTATAGCTACATGTTCTAACATGATGTGGATCACAATCTCCTTTCTAATATTTGCTTATCTATCCCTCGTGTGCTCAATTATCAGGTATGACAATCTCAGTGCAACATATTTAACTGCTAATCTAGTGCTTCTTACTCGAATGGAATACATGGAAATAGACCTCCATTTTGTTGGTGATTTAGTTTGTGAAAAACAACTTCAGGTTCGGTATATCTCCTCAGCTGATCTAGTTGCAAATGTACTGACTAAGCTTTTTGCTACACTGATTCAACTTGAAGGAGGCTAATGAGGAATATATTTTCTTGGTTATATATTCGGTAGGAAAATATTATCTTGATTGATATTTGATAAGAACACATTCTCTTGGTTATATATTTGATAAGAATATATTATTTTGGTTGTAAATTTGTTATAGAAGAATTTGTAGGTACCTCTCTCATTTTTAATTAATTTAGTTTCGTGATTTAGCTACACGTCCTTGTATAAGTATATTTTGATCAATGAAAGATAAATTGCCACACCAAGCTTGCACCTGCTACTCAACCAGCATACATCATGCAGGCTGATATCCGTTAACATCTTCTAACATTAAATTTTTTCATACTCCATATGACTAGTCAGAATATCTCATTATTTCCAAAAACATGAAAGAGCAAGTTTGAGAGCTATTTCAACAGTTCACCATTATACTTCTGATATAGTTCAAATCCTTCCTTTAATAATCAATTTCTAACTCCATAGATCAGAACATAAAATGTTGGCAATAAGCTCATCGTTTTTCTTCAGTGTCACCCATATTCAATCTTTTACTTTTGGCAATGGCATTGACCCTCTAGGCTCTGGCCATACATTTCAAGTTTCTCGGTGTCTTTTCATAAGGATAAGAAGCAAAAAGAGAAGATGCAGATAAAATGATCAGGTTTAACATCAAATGACGGCTCTGAATAGAACCTCAAAATAGATATGCCTGTCAAACACCTAACTACACGAAGACAAAATCCGCAATTTTGAGGATAATACTTTTCCTCCGGAAAGAAAGGAGAAAAACAGAATTAACTTATATCATCGGGAAAGAGATAACGATAGAGTGAACGCTAACACGCCAAAATTATGATAACCCATTTCAATGGCTGTACTTTGAAAAAATTTCTCGGGGCAGCAAACAACCAACCTTTGGAACCACCTGTAATCAAGACATTGTAAGGAGGAACCATTGACTCCTTTCTATTTCTTTGTGGAGAAGAAGCAGCATTCACAACAGCAGCACAGAAACGAAACGAATTGTATGTAGATATTAAGCAAAACCCCGGGGCTGGGAGATGCAGTAGCTGAACTAACCCACAGGCCATAAGAAGAGTTAAATTTTCTTCTGCTGAGGAGAGCGGAGTTGATAAAGTGATTTAGGGAAGGATTGAAGTGAAGCAACGGGTACACTCATTTCAGCCATTGTTTATTCTTTCTTGTTTGGTGGGAAAGAAGCGAACGAGGGAGCAGAGAGAAGGGAAGGTAGGATACGGGCTACGGTGCGCTGCTGATAACAATATAATTATCATACATGGTGGGTCAAAAACTCGATGGTTAATATGAACTCTGGGATTGACTTTGTTAATGGCTAGTATATATTACTCTAATTAGTGAAAAAGCTTAGATATGTAATAAAATTTTAGAAAATAGTTATTCATGTCATTCCTTAAAAGTAAGGCTCATTTATGTCACTGCCGTTATTCAAAAGGGTCATGCCATTATTTTTTAAAGACCCAATATGTGATTTTAAAAATGATCGACATGGCAAATTTAAATGGGCCACGCCAATTGTGGGCCCACCTATTAAACTACCCATCCAATCTAATATATCCGACTCCATGACCTTTTCCCCCATTAAAACCCACAAACTTTTAACCTAACCCATTAATACCAAATAAAACCTCATTTCCATCCACCCTACCAATCCAACCTTATGAACCTACATTCATATATATTTCTCCCACCAAGATTCCAAGATTGCTTCTTCATATGCATTATTGCCACTACCTCACTTCCTCACCACTTTCATCTCCTCTCATCTCTTACATTAGTGTCCCTCTGAGATTTTGAGCAGTAAACAACACTATTCTGCTTGTTTGAGGTTAGATTCTTTAAAATATCTCAAGAAAGTGAACAATATGTATGGAGGGATTCATGGGAGGGCCAGGAAATCAATGCAATAGATTCAAATAATGAATGAGCAAGAAATAGGATGGAAATGGGGTTTTATTTGTATTAATAAATCAAGCTAAACGCTTGTGGGTTTTGATGGAGAAAGGGTCATGGGTCGAATAGATTAGGTTGGATTGATAGTTTAATAGGTGGATTTTTTATTTGACGTGACCCATTAAAATTTTGACACGTGTCCAACTCGGTTTTCATCCGTTAAAAAATAATGGCATAGGGCCCATTTGAGTAACGATAATAGCATAAATGAGCCCAACTTTTAATCGATGGCATGAATGACCCTTTTCCCTAAAGTTCATCGGCATATCCGAACTTTTCCTTCTAATAATAATTTGCGGCCCCTTAAATTTATAGAAAATTTTATTCATGTTATAAAATAATAAAGAATGAAAAGAATATTTTAGTAAAAAAAGAAAAGGAAGATTTTTTATATAAGAGGAGAGAAATATAATGAATGAGAACTTTTTTATTTATATGAAAAAATTAAATTTAACTTTTCTCCGAAAAAAGATAGACATTTCATTTATATAATTCACCATCATATAAATATATTTACAGATTCACTATAATATATATACATTTATAACACTTCCTTAAATATATATTTGATAGATAATGTGCGTCGTTAAAACCTTACTAGGAAAAACTCGCAGAATAAGTTTTAGTGAAGAAAAAAAATGCACATATCTAATAATATGCATTTCAATTAACTCATTAAAAACCTTACAAGGAAAATCAAAGGGGACAAACCTCATAAGGAAAAAAGAGTAACAATCATTATTAACTACCCTGATGAGAACATCAATTCAAAAGCTTGATTATTCGCATGCCAATCTTGTACATTATCTTTTGGAGAGTTGCATTTAGTAGAGATCTTCTGAATAAATTAACCATATTATCACTCAAATGAATTTGTTGCACGTTGATATCATCATTCTTTTTGTAGATCATGGAGAAGAAAAGCTTTGGTGACATTTGTTTCATTCTAACTCCTTTATGAATTCTCCCTTTAATTGGCTATCCATGTTGCATTATATTCATATAAGATTTTGGGTATTTTGTCACATTTCAAATCATATTTTCTATAATGAGATGTATCATCGACCTCGGGCCACACACTGCCCTCAGCTTGCTTCATAAATAGTTATTATCTCAACATGATTTGATGAAGTAGCAAACTATAGACAGTATTGTAGATAGCTCATATATGACAGTACCCCCACATATGAACACATAGCCTATTTGAGATCGAGTTTTGTGTGCATCAAATAAGTACCCACATTAGTGTAACCAAAGAAGATTTATTGCAATTGTTAGAATAAAAATGTCTGTATAGATAGTCTTTTTAGGTACCGCAATCTATGTTTAATTCCATTTCAGTGTCTCCTGATAGGAGCAGAGCTATATCTTGATAATAGATTAACTAAAAATATTGTGGCAAGGCTTGTAGTATTAGCAAGATACACTAGTGCACCAATCACACTATAATGTGGTACTTCGTGATTAAGGATTTTCTCTATTCTTTTCTTGGAGGTCAGAACGTATTATACTTCGAAAGCCCTAAGATCAGACCCAGGAGTTGAAACAGGGAAACAAATTTTTCCCGCACCAGATCACAGAACGAGTAGTCATGTGACCCGTTGTGCTGACCACGCAGTCGCTAAGTGACTCGTGGTGAGGATTGTTAACTTATTAGAAATTTTCAAGTTAAAGTGCTACGGTGCACCACGAGTCATGGTCAGCCCCACGAGCTGTTAGCAGGTCACCCGTGGTAAGGGATGGCCGAAGGAAGAGGATGTATGGGGCAATACACTTAACGGTCCCACCACTACTCGCAGTATCAGATGGAGTCGCGGGTGTCGCCTGGTGGTGACTTCTGTTCTGATTTTCGCCGTGCTAGAGGACGAGTGGTGACCATGAGCCGGTCACTTAAAGAACAACTTTGGATGTTGCCTGTAGAGTTCCAGGTGAAGCTTTAGCAGTGCTTTTGACGTCTGTGGCGATGACTCGTGGTCGAGTATCACTGCCTTTCTTCCATTTTTCTGGGCTCTCATTGACTAGTGATTATTTTCCTATGAATTTATCAAGGGCTTATCCGTAATTTCTATGATCCTAAGGCCTAAAATAATGGCTGGCTTAAGATATGAATAGTGAGTTTTAAGAGGGGAAAGTTCATTCTAGGCTATTTCTATTCATGAATGCAAACTTAGAAGTCTAGAGAGGTGATCGCTTTTGCCTCTTCCTCGCTTATATCAATTTTCCGTGGGCAATTAGAAGAGTTATAGAATCGATTCTCTCGTGTATGTAGGATTAAGTGAATGGGTGAATTTGTTCACACCCACCTCAATCTCTCTAGTTCTGCTGAAATTCTATTGATAATCCTATAGGGTTTTATCCCAATTCTTATGAAATCCTTATGATTTATCTATGGGTTAATTCCTCACATGTATAACTTCATGTTTTACAAATCATGGGCAAATTTTATAACTATTTAGATTTAAATTTTCACAAAACTATGCATCGGTGAGTCCTCATCCTCCGAGGACATTCAGTATTCAGAGTTGTTATGTCTTTCTTCAGTTTTAGACTTATCAGGTTAGTCGGGTATGTCCCATCAACCCATCAAATATAGAGGCTGCATCATACGCACTAATCATCTTGTCGCGGCGAAGTGAATTTCACTTTTGATGTTATGTTATGTTTAGACTTCAAGGTGTTTATCATGTTAAAAATCTTCCGCTTTTACCGACTGAGTTAGATGTATGTTCATGCCATGGGCTCACTCTGGAGTCTCTGTGGCTCCTTGTCCTGTCTCGATCCGAGCCTATGTCTGCCAGACGCACGAATCCTTATTATATCAAGTGATCAAACAACCATCGAGTACTTAATGAATGTGCTTTATCCATATAAAATCATTTCACATTTTTTTGTATAGGAAGATTTATGATGTTATGCCTATTTGTTAAATATTCAATTTGTATATCAAATAATAATCTATCTTTCCAAAATCTTCCATCTCAATTCCTTCTTTAAATAATCAAGTGCCTTTTGAAGTTCTGCTGGAGTTCTACAAGGTTTATATCGTCAACATAAACAACAAGTACAATAACCTTGATGTTAAATTCTTTATAGAAACACAAAGGTAAGAAGACTTACTATTATATCCTTCGGGCTTAATGAATATTTATGAAGGTGATTAAGATCACATTTACCTTATTTAATTTTCTCCATATATGGGTTAGAACAAGTTTACCGAAACTTGTAAATATTTCAGGCATTTTGAATCCTTCAAGAGTTCTCATATAACGTTAAAAATTCATACTCTTGTGATGCCGGGATGGAAATGCTCAAGAGTTATTGCCGATGAAAATGATTCTCGCATGTGTTATTACTGATGGATAATGGTTACGACGCAGGTTATTATCGATGAAAAATAATTTCAATGTGTATTATTGTCTATGGAAAATGATTTCGGTGAGTGTTATTGCAGATGAAAAATAATTTCGGCATGTGTTATTGTCGATGTGAAACGCTTTTGGCATGTATATGGACTCCTCGCGAGCCCCCCATGGGTCCCTACTATGGCGAGGAAGTGGGTCTATACAGGTTCTGGCAGTGCATTGCATTGGATTAGGCTCTCATTTTCAATGTATGGGACACTGAATTAAGTGTTGAAATGTTGAGATGGTTGTGACATCGAGCCTCACTCCGTACATTTGAGGCTTATCATGATATGGCCCCAAGGGTGTAGCTGATGTGGTAACTATATTGAGGCATATTATAATGTTATTAATGGTATGACTGATTTCGGATAATATGTGTCTTATTTGCTTTATTGTGTTGATAATAAATCAACAAACTATTGTTGAGGTGAACTATTATTATAGTATATTTATAATGCTTTGAAAAGAAACTATTAAAATTATATCTCGTCACTTCTAGAAAGGATCAGTCATCAAAACTTGTTGAGTAGACGTGTTTCCATACACACTTCTATACTTCCCGCACCTTTTTTGGTGTGCAGTGGACTAAACCAAGTGCTTGCAATACTGGAAGTTGTTTAGCATTTGAGATTTGTTGCGGTTAGAACTCAGATGAGCTACTTTCTTCGGCAACACTTAATTCCCAGAGACTCTATTTGCTCTGTCTTATTTCTTTCTAGAGTGGCTTTCATTTTTTTTGTTGTTTGCTCGATACTCATAGATGCCTTTGCACTAGTGTTGTCATGATACGAGCTCCGCACCCCTACATAATACTGCCTAGAACTACGAATTGTTCTAAGCTAACCCATGTCATAGCATAATTTCAACAAGACTATCACTTAGAAAGAAAAACTGAGTGGAAGCATAAATAATTATACAAACATACAACTATGAATACTGAAATAAATCGGATAAACCAAATTAGCTAAATACTACAACTCTATCTGAAAGCTTTTACCAAAGATGAGCTACTGGGATAAGCTCCCAGCTAACTCCAAAATCGAAACTGGACACAAGCATAACTAAAATAAAAAGAAATGCTCCATCCGGGAGATGAGGACTCCTCACTAGAGTAATAACTAAGTTTAATGGGTACTAATTGTGTTGTTGTGCCTCGAGTACCGAGCTTCATATCAAGGAAACTAGGTCGGTAGACACGACCCATTAGGTGTCCTCTCGGATGAGTTGTGAAGTAGAGTGACAACTCATGCTCAACAAAACTTCTTTCTAGACAACGGTCAAATGAATCTTTAAGTGATAAGACAAACCATGAAGTCCTCCGTTGCTTCCGAGTCTTAAAATTCTAGTGTTCTCAACAACTTCACGACGAGTCATTGAGTCTCATAATGACTCGTCACTTCTTCCCTCGCTACTATAATACTTTAGCTTAACTTCTGAACTTCAACTTGATAAGTGCTTTTAATGAATCATGGAGTCGCATGACGACTCATTGCTCTTCATGGTGACCGACAAGACTTGTGATCTATTTCAAACTCCCAAAACTCACGACACACCAAACGACTCATGACGTACTTGACGAGTCGTGGTGTCGATCCATTGTCAGCAATTGCTCCTGAAATCCAAGTTTGGATACTTCAAAACTCGCCCTCTCCTAACGGTTCAGGAATGAGTCATCCAGTGACCCAATGTACTGCTACCTTGTTGGCACTTCAAACTTAGCCCATTTTAGGCTCATTATGCCCATTTCACTTCCTGAACCTATTTCCCTGCAAAACTTAACAAAAATACATTATATCTATATAAACATACCTGAGATTAGCATATTTTCTTAGTTTTAAGTGTCGAAAGTACCGTAAAACCGTGGCACAACACTCTCAACTTAGAACTTTTGTATGTCCTCAAGAAAAACAAAAAAGCAAAACACCGATGCTTCAACTAAAAGAAATATAGGGAAACCTATGATAGTCAAAAAAACTCATTGCACAATCCAATCAAACTTTTAAACCCTCCTATATCATTAGAAACAAATCACAGTGCATATGCAAAGCTTTCCACCATGGAACAAAAGAATTAAAGAATGACATTACACTATCAATCAAGAACTATGCATAAAATCCTAGTGACACTGACCCATACAATTAGCAAACGATGCTGTTGCCCATACACCGCCGTAGAGAAGTCCCAATCACTCACAACTCTCAATCATTGCAATTTAATACAGGGATCGAGTCAAATACACTCACTTTTGCAAAGAAGTTCACATACTGTACATTAAAAATCATAGGCTTGCTCTTACTTTATATACCACAAATGGTCGAAGATTGAATTTAGATCACTATATGAATTTCTTGCTTGTAATGTAGGCTCGGGGAAGGGTATAGGTAGATATGGACATAAAAGTGACCAACCCTCCCTACCACTACACTAATTTCCTTTGACTCCAACTAACCTTTTTCCCTTCTCCCTTTCTCCTTTATTTTCTTATCTTTCACGACTACTAAAGGGCCTTTTCTTGTCCGCTTTCTTCTTTCCTTTTTAGAATTTCTCATCAGATAAATCCACACTTTCCTTATATATATGCACACACTGCACCTGCCCTTGTTTGTAATACTCAATCATTTTTCTTTCCTACTCCTCTTATTTCACCCTTATGATAGCCATCCTCAACTTAGGGGCAATTGGCCGAGTTGAGGTTCACAATGTCCAAGGAGGACTGTGTGGCCAAAAGAAATGCCCATTATAATTAAAGTAGGGAGGCGAATTGGCTAGACAACAAAAGGTCAAATTTAGGCTCAAAATCGGGATCAAGGGATATTCATAATCATTTGGTCGATCATTTAGGCTAAATCGGACTATTTAGAACAACGACTCATGATGACTTCCTATTTAACTGTCTTACAACCTTGGTAACACTCAACTGTGCAAGTTCTAGATTGTGACACACCGCTGAACTAACACTAAATTCCTCACTACACAATGCACATAGACAACATCATCATTACCAATTTCTAGTTCATGCATAGTCACACAATGGTTAGTATTTTCAGGCGCTTGTAATGTCACGAAAGATTCATAAAGGTCATGCTTCGGTGCACTTAGCGCACACAAATTCCCAAGGAGGGTATCATTCAACAAATTCAACATTTTATTCACTTCCCTAAGTTCTCCTATTTTCCTTTCAATTGACACACAAACATAAAAACTCCAATATGCTTGTTCTTTCAGATAAGGAACATTCGAGAGAAAAGATATTCGGCAAGAAAAAACCTCAGTTATGTTCAACAAAACAGTACACCTCTCACCCCCCATCAAAAGAATCATGCAACGTCCTCGACGCATATTAAAAATAAGACATGGGAATAGGGAACATACCTGAGCGACCTAGATTCCTGTGGTTTGGATGGTGGGAGTGCAGATGCACCCCCAATCTCCTCCTATGGCACCGATTATAGCCAACACATTCTCTAATTGAATAGAGCTCGCTCCCTCTCCACAAGCTCTAGTAGTACAACTCGGCCTCTGACCTCATCTCTAGACAACTTCAGTGTTGCCTCCATATCCATCTTCTCTCTCTTCTGCTCTCGTAGTAGATCACCACTATCACCCTCACTCACCTCCTCTCGAGGTCTCTTTCCTTTGTCTTGAGCCATTGTGCTCCTTAGTAATAAAATCGAACACTGCAGGCAGCCTCCTCATTCTCATCCCTTGTCATCGAGCACTCGCGGTGTGATAGCCAACATCTGATTTGCCATAGATCTCTCGAACTCTGCATACCCTCATGTCAGCTCGGTGCCTATCACTGAGCGAGGCGCCATCCATCCGGCCTCTGAACGCGCCTAGCCGACCGTTCCATGTCCTCGATAAGACTTCCAACTCCTTTGTTACCGTGGCTTAACCTGCCTATTAGCACTTTCACCTAAAGTGTTGTATGGGCCTGCTACTTTTTCGTTTTAGCCAGTCGCCTAGTCATATTAGTAATAAACTCCCGTGAGATTGTGACTAGGCCGACTAGCGAAGATCGTGGTGATGCAAACAGTGGTCTAGCCGGGCGGTATGGTGGAGGATCACGCCGGAACCCTGAGGTCATCACACATTTGGCCAGAAGGGTAGTATCAAAGCAACTACCAGTCTCATGGGCCGTTGAAGGATCTGTCTCAAACTCGGCGAACCCCGCACATTATCACTCCTGAGGACCCCACTCAATGCCTCGGCACACGTAGCCGCTATGGCTATGGAAACCCGACTCTTAACCCCGGAGACCTGACTGCATCCTCCTTAATCAACTCCGATATCCATAATTTTACACCTTGATCTTCTGGTCTACTGTGGGCAACTCAAAGACTCCGTGACTTCTACAAAGCCGAGCCACCAAGTATGGAAAGGGAATGATCTTGCTATCATGATGGCTCTCTCCTAGATCTCCTCGCCTATATACCTCAGAAGTTAATTTCATATTCCTCCATGATGCTCGCTACTAGTAAAATTTCTGGGCTCGGGTGACACAACATTGTCATTGTTGTTCGGCACCAGCCTGTTGTACCAAGGACTACCAAAATTTAGCTTGAAAGTTCAATGTGGTCTTCTTAATCTCGTGCCTCTGCCCATTTAACCATTCCACCGATGTACTCGAAAGTGGCTATGATCTCGTGCCGCTTATGTGTAGTGCATTTTTTATCCTCGTGGCTCAACTTCTTGACCTACACTTAGCCGGTAATCGAATTTGGCTGTGTTACTCAGAGGTTCAAACTCTGGACCATAGAGCATGCACGAGATGGTGCACTTAAATGTCTATCGGTGTTTCCCTAGCCATAACTCTAGTCAAGGTGGGCCTGGCCTCCAGCCTTGGCCTCCTGGGCTGTTGATTTTTCAGAGTGCCCGCATATGCCGCATAGAACTCGCATCAGAGCCGGGTCAGAATCGCCGAATGGTTCACTTAGCCAAATCGTAATGCATTTCTCAAATAGTGCCTGAATATCCAGGAGATCTTTAATCCCGATGGTGACCAAATTTCTGGCTCCTCATAAATTCTCCTCTTCGGATGGCCCCTTATCATTCGGAAGCAATATCCCCATTAAAGATCGCCCTCATGCCTTGGACATTTCACTTGTTGATCAGTCTACTTGATCGGCTCAATATCAAAAGAGAAGTGGTTGAGGTGTCTATTTGTTTATTTGCACCACCTTCCGTATAAAGCAGCTGACTCACCCTCCTCCGATTTTCTCGAGATGATTTGTTGTCACTATCTCCATCCTGCTAGGAGGATCCCTTATAATTGGGGTCGGAGATGCGACCATGGCTATCGGAGTAATAGGATGTTTTGTCTTATCTCGGTCGATCGCCATTCCAATTGCTCCTCCTCTATTTGGTACTCTTCAACTAAGCCACTCGACTCATCTCGTACGGATGGTTCATCTACCAATCTACGAGCCGAGGACTCCGGCCCCTTTGCCGACTTATATTTCTTGGTTAGACCCTTTTTTGGGAGTTCCTTTGGTTCCATTGTATCTATGGAATACGTTAGCATCTAAAATTGGTAATGTAAAAATGCACAGAGAATGTTAGATTTAATGTAAAACGAGTGGCTTAATGGGTCATCACCATGGCAATTACTCGAAGTCATCCATGATGTCTAATGTAGACATATGTTATTTGGCCTAGTGGTTGTAACGAGTTTACCTAATGAATCGTCACCTAGTGGCAATGACTCGTGAAGTCACCCATCATGAGCAATATAGAAATTTTCAATTTTATCCAGTAGTCTTAACAAGTCATAACGAGTCGTTACTTGGGTAATAGGTCGCCGTGTCACTTGTTAAGTTATCCTCAAACTCGCTAATTTGCCCACTCAGGATGAGTAACATCACGAGTCATTAGGTGATACTCACGACTCATTACATGACTCGTTCTCAAGAGTTCTAGGCTTCTCTTATATGTGTAAGTGGTGACGAGTCATGTAATGACCTCGCTAGGCAAGCCTATCAATCGCTACATGAGGCATCATCACCGCATGACCCGTTAAGCCCTCATTTTGATATCAAATTATGTCGGGTTACTCAGACTTCACACATTTCAAACTTTTCATTTTATTCCAGTGGGAGTTGGGCGAGCAAAACAATCCACGCTTTGTTGCCAAAGCAATTACTGCATCGTAATTCCCGTCGACTCAATGGGTGTGTTACACCGTGTTCCTAACATTTAGTTGAACTATTCGTATGTTAGCCAAGAGTTTTGGAGTTCGATGTGTACGAGAAAGATCCCAGAAAAAGGTCGAACGAGCGCAAAATCGGAGAAGGAGGAGAAGTGCCGTAGGGCAGCCGCAATGTGGGCAAATAAGTAAGCCACCTACCCCATCCCTCTACGTTGGGCACCGCGGGCACGCCCATAAAATGGAATGATAGGTCCGTGCCACGGACCCTGTGTCCACCAAGCTCAAGTATATATAAAGCCCTTCACTTGTTGAATCATTACATATGAATATATCTTCGTCCAAAAGTGAAACCCACGCCATTTTAAAGTT
This sequence comes from Datura stramonium, assembly GCA_018107945.1. Taxonomy (NCBI): domain Eukaryota; kingdom Viridiplantae; phylum Streptophyta; class Magnoliopsida; order Solanales; family Solanaceae; genus Datura; species Datura stramonium. The sequence continues at coordinate 139,819 of JACEIK010002891.1, forward strand.
ATTTCTTTTCGTTTACGCCGCCAAACGCCGTCCAAATCCAAATTAACTTCAGGTATCAAATTATAATCCTTCAAGGAGAATTACTATGGAGCATAGTTTCTTGAAATTCACCGGTAAATCGTAACCCCGTCGAGTAGCCGCCGTAGTTGCTCCAAAGTAATTTCTATACGATCACAGATTAAGTAATTATTTCTCCCTTCCAACCCTTGATAAATTATACGCCCTCGACAGTGTTTTGATAAGTTGTTATAGTTAATTTAAGTATTAAAAGTTATCATTTTCACCGAATTTTGTACTGAAACTAGTATCATTCTTCCAATACGATTATGCTAGAAAGAGCTATTGAATACGAATTCGAACTCAAGTAGCTAATCAGGAATCAACGATCCAGGTATGTAAGGCCATCCTCGGCAAGTTATGTTCATCATAAAGTTAGTACGACCCGTGGGTCTATAGTACTTCAAAGTAAACCTAAGGTGTCACTCGTTATAAATCGAATTGAGCCTACGGGTGACAAAATAATAATTCTTGCCTGAGTTAATCTAGCTAGAATGGTCTTACTTCCATGTTGAGTAGTTAGATGTTATCCCATACAAAGTTCCATTTATTGAGGCCGCGAGGCCATTGAGTTCTATTTACTGGCGTCGTGGGGTGGCCATACTGCAGTTCCATTTACTGAGGCCGCGAGGGGCATTTTGAGTTCCATTTATTGAGGCCAAGGGCCATACAGAGTTCCATTTACTAAGGACGCGAGGGATACTTTGAGTTCCATTTATTGAGGCCGCGAGTGCCATACGGGTTCCATTTAATGGTGCCGCGAGGGCCGTATCGAGTTCCACTCATATTGTGGTCGCGAGGGCCGTAATGAGTTTCACTAGTTTGAGGCCGCGAGGGCCAGCCCGAGTTACAAGACACACCTGCTATCCTTAATTACTCAGGTAGTAAGAATGGACCTTGTTTGTACTTGCCGGGCTTATGGGGCCCGTAGGTTCTTCTCAGGTTGTTTGTACCTTCCAAATGCATGGGGTCCTATTAGGTTCTTGTTTGCTTATATAGACTTGTTGCTTGATAATTTAGACAAAGGAAGGTATTCAGATTAAATCCTTACTCTCTTCCTTTAATTACTAAGCAGTTTTACCACTTTCAGTCAGTTATTATCTTGATGCCTTACATATTCTGGGTATATATGCATGTTCTACTAATGCCAAACGTGGCACTGGGTGACGTTTACCCGCAGTGTGGATAGATGCAGTTCGGCACTGCTCCTAGCCTCCAAATGAAGTCAGTAGTTTATTCAGCCCTTCCTTCCTTGGAGTTGAAAGTTAGCAGAGGCTTGTACTTTTGATGTACAGTTTTAGGTAGGTCGGGGCCCCTTGCCTCACCATTATATCACTCCTAGAGGCTTACGTATCGTTGTATATTCCTTACACATAGTTACCGTTGGCCCCCATGGCCCGTATGCGTTTTCCCGTGTTGGTCGTAGGGGCCTTTTTTTTCCTGTTAGTTGGCGGCCTTGTCGGCCATAGCGTAGTTTAGTGCCTGATTTACTTTTCAGTTATAACTAGACAACATGGTGGCCTTGTCGTCCGCATAGAATCCCCAAGTATTGCATTATTGTGGTCACCGTCTCTCATGTGGCCTTGCTGGCCAGGGCCATACTTATAAAATGCATATATGGCCCGTTCGTTTCTTGAATTATGTCAAACGCCCCAGTCCAATCAGGTTAGTTCAGACTAGTAGGGCACTGTGTGCCGCCTGCTACCTCCCAAGGTGGGGCGTGACAAACTTAGTATCGCAGTGTGTCATATCCTGTGTGAATCTCGCAAGCCGTGCTGGCAGAGTCTTGTCTATGGGTGTGTTGTGCATCATATTCTATAGGCAGAGGCTGCAGGGCATAATAGTGGTTACTCTTCTTCTTCTCCAGTCGTTATAGAGCTGTGTTGTATAGGGTAATCTCGAGCTTATATTATTCTATATGTTTACAGAAATGTCTGACACACGATGGATCGCGACTCGGTCAAAAGTTGGATATGGCAAAAGAGGGAGAGGGCACTAGTATGGGACCACAGGCAGAGTCAGCCCGATCTCAGGGCGACACGGGACACCACCTCGATCTCCCCAGCACCCACCACTACATTTAGAGCCCGCAAGGGTAGTAGATATTTCAAAGACCATCCCTGCCTATACCTGCCATCGATCAAGAGCTCAAGGGTGCTTTTACATATTGATACATATGATGGCTGCCCAAAGATTAGCCTCAACCGGTAATACCAGCTGCCGCTGAGCCCAGCTGAGGGCCCAGAAGTTCGAGAGTTTGTGAGTTTCCTCGGCTTTGAGTCCCCCCGCAGCTTTCTAGGACAGATCGCAGAGGACCCCCAAAACTTTATAGACCAGCTTGCAGGATATCTATGCTGGTCATGCATGCCTTGTCCACAGAATCAGTCGAGCTAGCAGTATTTAGATTACGAGATGTAGCGGTTTTGTGGTATGAGAGTTGAGAGAGATCCCGAGGCTGTAGATGTACCTCCACCTACGTGGCTTATCTTTTCCCCGAGGCTTTCAAGTAGATCATTATTTGCCTCAAGAGGTTCAATGTGCTAGAGTAGAGCAATTTTTGCATCTAAAGTAGGGCCAAATGATTGTCAGAGAATATGCGTTGAGGTTTGAGTCCTTTGCCAGGTATGCACTCTCATTTGTTGACACCATGCTAGCCGTGGTGCACCGATTTATTATGGGGCTTGCACTGTATTTATATAGAATTTCGCATTAGAGCCATCCTCGTGAGAGGATATGGATATTTCATGGATCCAAGCTTTTTACCAAAATATATAAGAGCTTAGATAGTGCCAGTATTCTATGGAAAGGTAAGGTCGTGAATAACGCTTCTGAGGGCTAGACCCTTTCGTATTTCCAGAAAATTTTTGTATGCCTGCACTTATTTCTCGTGAAGGCCACCCAGACCCCCATTTTAGCAGCAGCAGGATAGCACATCAGATTGTCGAAGGCAGTAAGACCCCGACGAAAGTTCATGAGCGCTAGCTCGCAAAGTAGCGTAGGGGCCACTGCATAAAGTTAGCAATACCGAGTGCACATGGTTCCACCGCTCGTTATACTCGCCAAGGGCAGAGGGGCACATGATGAGAGTATCAATGACTAGACGCCAGGGTGGTCAGGACCAGCAGAATAGATCCTCAGCAGGTTCGTATGCCCCAGCACCCTCTGTAGGGCGCGTATTTTAGCCTGCACTTAGAGGCCGAGGTAGATCAGGCATCTGGTTCGTAGCGTCGTGATCTCATATATGAATTCACGCTGTATGACAGGAGTCAAAGTCATCGCCAGATGTTGTGACAGGTATATTAGATATTTGTTCTCACTCAATTTATGCTTTGGTAGATTTGGGCTCCACTTTGTCGTATGTTACTCCGTTAGTAGTACGAAAGTTTGATATAGCACCGTAATTGCTTTAGCGACCTCTTTCAGTATCTACCCCGTTGGTGACTCTATTATTGCTAAAAGAATTTACTGTGGTTGTAGATTAGAGGTTGTGGGTCGTCTGACCTCAACAGATCTAGTAGAATTAGAAATTGTTGATTTTGATGTGATTATGGGTATGGACTGCTTGCACCATGTTATGCTATTGTAGAGTGTTGGAATTTAATTGTACGATTTCACTTTCCGGAGAGGCGTGCTAGAGTGGGAGAGGTACTGCGCCCATGCCGAAAGGTAAGTTTATATCCCATCTTCAGGTGGAAAAGTTAATAACAAATGGCTTACCCACATATTGTCGTGGTTCGAGATATGCAAGCGTAACTTCACTCCGCCTATCCTAGCTGTTAAATGAAGTTCCTGATGTGTTTCCGCTTGAACTTCCCTGCATTCCCCTAGAGCGGGAAATAGATTTCTGTAGATTTGCTAAACAGATCTCATCCTATATCCATACCCTGTATCGAATGGCCCCCTGCTGAATTAAAAGAACAGCTTTAAAGATCTATTAGATAAGGGTTTATCGTATCGCACGTCACCGTGGGGTGCACCAATCTTGTTTTTGTGAAAAAAGAAGGATGGGTCTCTACGCATGTGCATAGATTACTGCAATTGAATAAGGTTACTGTTAGAATAAATATCCTTTTCTGAGAATGGATGATTTGTTTGATCACCGCAAGGGGCGAAATATTTGAGATTTTGGTACCACTGTGTTCGAGTTCGGGAGAAAGATATTCCGAAGACAACTTTCGTGACTAGGTATGGGCTATTTTGAGTTCTTAGTTATGTCCTTCGGGTTGACAAACGCGCCAACAGTGTTCATGGACCTAATGAATCGTATCTTCAAGCCGATTTTGATCTCGTTTGTAATAGTGTTCATTGATGATACTTAGTCTAATCCCGCTAAAGCTTTAACATAAAGATCATTTGCGGGAAGTACTTCATATCCTCGTGAGACTGCCAGTTATATGCAAAGTTTAAATGTGAGTTCTGGTTGAATTTGTAGCTTTTAGGCCACATTATATCGTAGGTCGGTATTCAAGTCGATTCGCATAAAATTGGAGTATAAAGGAAAACATGCATGCCTGCACCTATGACCTCACAGAGGTTCGGCAGTCGGAGTTGGGCTGGGTATCACAGAAGGTTCATGGGAAGGGTTTCCTACCCTGTCAGCACCTTTGACTAAATTGACTCAAAAAGCAAACTAAGTTTAGTGACCGAAGCCCGTGAGCCGAGTTTCCAGGAATTGAAATCGATTGACATCAACACCCGTTGTTAGCTTTTGCCGAAAGGTTCAAAGCGTGGGTTATGCGGGTGTGGTCAGACGCTTCAGGCATCAGGTTAGGGGGTGTGTTTAATGCAACATGGAAAGATAATAGTGTATGCTTCGAGGAAATTAAGAAAACAGAAAAGAAACTATCCCACCCACGATTTGAGTTAGTCAAGTATGGGGTTCACCTTTAATGGAGGCATTACTTATATTGGGTGCATGTGGATACTGACCATAAAAGTCTTCAGTACATTTTCACACGTAAAGAGCTGAATTTGTGACAACGCCGTTGGTTAGAATTGTTGAAAGATTATTATGTGAACATCTTGTATCACCTAGGGAAAGCTAATATTGTGGCGGATGCTCTTACCTGCCGATCTATGGGTAGCTGGCATATCTGAGGCCGGAACAGTGGGAAACAACCTGAGAATTACATCGGCTAGCCAGCTTAGCAGTTCGGGTAGTTACTACAGAGGATAACGGAGCATAATTCGGGACAATGCGCATCATCCCTAGTTGTGAAGCAAAAGAGTGGTTTGAAGATCCCCTATTTATCACAACTCAGAGATAAGGTACAACAGGAGAAGTACCAGCCTTTGAGGTAACTGAGGATGGGGCTTTGAGATGTAGGGGTCGCTTTGCATTCCATGTAAGTGTGCTCGCTGCCAGATCATGGTAGAGGTACATTATTCCTGCTGTTCTCTTCTACCCAGGTTTAATAAAGATGTATCATGACATAAGAGAGATTTACTAGTGGCCGAAAACGAAGAAGGAGGCAGCAGAATTTGTAGCACAATGTTCTAACCAAACAAGTAAAGCAAAACATCAAAACCCTAAGTGGGATTGACATAGGAAATAATAGTGCCTATGTGGAAGGCAATCAATATGGATTTCGTGATAGGAATACCCCGAACCTGGTGCATATTTGATTCCATCTGGGTGATTGTTGACAGACGACGAAGTCAGCTCATTTTCTACCGTGACCACCTTCTGCCTGAGGACTATGCCGAATTATATATCATGGAAGTAGTTCAATTGAATGGTGTTCCAATATCAATCATTTCTGACAGAGGAGCGTTATTCACAGCTAAACTCTGGCAGTCTTTTCAGAAGGGCCTGGGGACACAAGTTAATCTGAGTACAACTTTCCATCCTCAAATAGATCGGACAGTAGAACATACCATCCAAAGATGTTCGAGGATATTTTATGCGGGTGTGCGTGTTAGACTTCGGAGGCAATTGGGATGAATACTTATCCCTTATTGAATTTGCTTACAATAATATTTACCACCTGGCAATCCGTGATGGTGCCTTATATGGCCTTAAAAAGACGGAAATGCAGGTCCTCAACTGGGTCGATTCGAAGTCAGAGAATCAAAGTTAATTGGGCCAGACATAATCCACCAGCTAGAAGAGAAAGTAAAGCTTAATAGAGAACGCCTGTTGATAGCTCAGAGCCGCCAGAAATCTTACGTCGACGCATTTACGTAGAAGACTGGAATTCGATATAGGCGACCGGTATTTCCGGGAAGTTTCACCAATGGTTAGCGTGATGAGGTTTGGTAAAAGGGAAAGCTTAGCCCGAGGTTTATTAGGCCATACCAAATCCTCCGGAGAATAGGTCAGGTGTCATATGATCTAGATCTACCTTCAAAATTAGAATCTATCTACCCGGTCTTTCTTGTGTCAATGTTAAGAAAGTGTATAGGGGATCCAGTCCCGAGTTGTGCCACCGAGGATGTCCAGCATCGAGGAATTAGCCTACGAAGAGGTTCCAATTTGGTCATACTGATCGGCAAATTTGCAGGTTGAGAACTAAAGATGTCGCCTCTGTTAAGGTGTTGTGGAGAAACAGGAATAGAGAAGAGATGACCGGGAAGCCATGACGACATAAGATCCAAAGATATCCTCATTTTTCCAGGCTTAATTCAGATTACATAGTTAAGGTAAATTGTTGGTTCAGTTGTTGTTTTAAAATTTATATTATACGAATGCTCAATTGTCTATCATCTTACTGTGGAAGAGTTGTTATAGTGTTTTGTGAAATGCCCGTATTTGACTTTTCTACGTTTCAGGATTTTCGTATAGTCCATATTGCTGTGAGACTCGCCAAAAATTTTCCAAAATAGTAGTTAAAAGGGTTAGATTCCCGTAAGCTAAAGTAACATTCGAGGATGAATATTCCTAGGGGGGGAGGATGTTACATCCCGGAAGTTCATAATGTTTATTTGACCTATTCAGACAAGTATCAAGAGTTTTAAAATTTTGTGTGTACGAGAAAGAGCCCAAAAAGGTCAAACGAAAGGTGGAATTCCGAGAAGTGAGGGGAGAAGGCCGGAGCAGGCTGCAACAGGGAAGCCGCCACGGACCCTGTCCCTTCATGTTGGGTTCCAAGTGGCACGCCTATAAACCGGTGCGACAGGGTCCATGCCACGGGCCCCATGTCTACCACCCGCATATATAAAGCCCCTTCACTTGTTGAATCATTACATATGTTTATATCTTTGTCCATGGAACCTTCATACATTTTAAAGTTAATTTTCTGTATAAGCTGCCAAACTCTATCCAAATCCAAATTAACTTCAGGTATCGAATTATATGCCCGCATGGAGCATTACTATGGAGTTATTTTCTTGAAATTCGCCCGCGAATCGTAAATCCCATCGAGTATAAGTCATCACAATTGCTCCAAACTACTTCTATACGATCACAAGATTCAAGTAAGTATTTCTCCCTTCCGGAACCCTTGAGAAATTATACGTCTTCGACCGTGTTTTGATAAGTTGAAGTATAGTTAATATTAGTATTAAAAGTTATCGTTTTTCCGAATTTAGTACTGAAACTAGTCTCATTCTCTCGCAATAATGATTATAGTTAGAAAGAGCTATTCAACATTCGAGGATGAATGTTCCCAAGGGGGAGATATTGTTATACTCCGAAAATCCTAAGATCAGACCCGAAAGTTTAAACGAAGAAAATAGGATTTTTAAATGTGCCTGCGTAACGAGCCGTCCGTGACCTATCAGATGACCACCAATGTTAAGTGACTCGTGGTGAGGTGTAGGATTTAAGTTGGAAATTCAGGTTTTTGGGTCATCACGGCATGACCACGCAGTCGTGGTCAGCCCCACAACTCGTTGAGTCATCTGTGGTCAAGGTTGGTTGAAGAAAGGGAAGTTCTGGGCGTTGAAGGTAACGAGAGGTGACTACAAGTCGTGGCTACCGCAACAACCCGTTAAATCCCCTTGATGAGCCCCAATGAAATTTTGGTAGTGTATTTGACGACTTTTGGCCACGACTCGTGATCAGTGGCACCTGGGCCCCTCGCTTGGACTCGGTAGTCTATTTTTCCCCTCGTGGAGTTTAGTATGGGGCTTTTCCGTAATTTCGAAGTTTCTAAGGACTAAACTACGTCAAGTTCTATGAATAGTGATTTTTAAAGGAAAGTTCATTCTAAGCTATTCATATTCATGCATGCAAGCTTAGGAGTCTAAAGAGGTGATCAAGCTTAATTTCTTCAAGTTCTTCTCAATTCTTTCGGGCAATCATAGAAGTTGCGTAATCAGATTCTCTCGTGTATGTAGGTTATGAATGGGTGAAATTATTCACACCCATGCCCAACTCCTCTCTAATTCATGAAATTCTATTGACAATTCTATGGGGTTTTACCCACTCTTATGAAATCCTTATGATCTATCTATGGGTTAATCCTCTCATATATAAATTCATGTTTTATGAATCATGAGCAGATTTTATAGCTATTTAGATTTAAATTTCTAAATGTATGCCCAATGATGCATATTTCATGAAAGTCCAAGTTATGATTCCATTTTTATTTTGATGTTCGATAGCCCATTATGATTTATGACTTATGATATGATTTCTCTCGAAGGCTCATCGTGAATTTATGAGTATCAAGTGCAAAATGAAATACAAGCATGCATGAACTTCATGGTTTATAGATTTATAATTTTGGCCGACTCATGTGTTTACTTACGGCTAGTTCATATATTTCAAGCATGCTTATGATTATCATGATTTTAATCTAGTCCATTAATCTCATGTACAATATCCTCAGGAGTACTCATATATGTTTTGGGAGTAGTATTTAACACCGAGTAGACCCTGTGTCCAAGTATACCCTCGGTCTCTAACTACGTGCCAATGAAGCACGATGGGACCTCCATGATATCATTCCCTTTGCCTGAATAGGCATTTTATTGCATATTACACCTCTTTTCATAGTTCTACCCTTGGCAAGGTGTACGAACACCCTCCCGACTAGGGCTTACTGTGCCTGCCACATGTGTGCTCATATGGGGTATGTTGGTTAGAAGAATCTCCCATCGATCCTCATAATTTATGTATAGTTATGATGGTATATTTTGTCTTAAGTCATGTTTAATAAAGCTTTACTCTTATGATTATAATTATGAATGATATACGAATGTTTTGAAAACCTTGAGCCTTATGTTTACTTCTACATATTTTCATTATGATCATATTGTCCCACTCTTTTGCACTCTATGTATTTAAACCGTCCGTTTTTATTTAGCTTGCATACTCGGTACATTACAAGTATTGACCGCATACTTTATGCTGTACGTTCTTATGATACAAGATCCGATATTCGTGTTTAGTCCTGCAGTTTACTGGATTTAGCTATTCTTAGTATCTCGTTAAATGTAGTCCTCATTCTCCGAGGGGTAGCCGTATCCGTAATTGTTGTGTTTCCCTTCAGTTTCAAACTTGTCGAGTTAGTTGGGGGTGCTGTCCCATCAACTCCATCATATATGTTAGAGGCTTCTCTATTTTTTGCGTAGTAATCAGTTTTTCATGTATGATGTAAATTTGAGTTCTAATTTTATGTTATGATTATACTTTCGTTATGTTAGTTATGTTGATTTTCCGCTTTATCTTACTGAGTTAGATATTTTATTCATGTCATGAGTCAACTTGAGTCTTTCGGGTTCCTTGTCTCGTGTCTCACTCCGGGCCTATGTCCTAGTTGTGACACCCGCCTACTGCTTTTCTTCCTCTAAGGCGAGACACCCATACTTCTCTAGTCATTTGCTCCTTATTTCTTGGATTGTCTTCTTATTTGTCTTCCATATATTCATCCTCCTAAGCCTCCTTCTCTCCTTACATTTTTCATCGATTCCACTATCTCGATGTGTCACTATGGCCCGTAAATTCGAGAGGCATTGTTCCTTGTATATTATCCGAGGCCGGCTTTTTTGAACTAATCACTAAAGCTAGATTTTCTTCATAATCTCTCCTCTTGAGAAATTAGAGGATATCTTTGTAAGACATTTGTTTCTTGACCCGTATCTTCACCGCACTCCTATATTTCGCATGTTTGATGCTTTGTTACATATCCCGCAACTCCACCACTTATTTTGCATTCATCCTTTCCTTGCTTACTTCCTCTTGTTGTGTTAGTAAGTCTCCTCTAGAATTATTTTGTTCTTGTTATGCTTGTATTCTTAATTCAATAGCAACCGCTTAGGATTATGCCTATCCTTTGTAATTTTCTTTGAATTTATTTTCCTTTCTTTGTCTTTCATCTTTTCCCTTTCCATCCCCTCAATTGACGAGTTTGTTGATATTCTTCCCCTATATCAACTCTTGTTTCTTCCAGAGAGGAATCCTTAATGATTCTCAACACCGGGGATGTTTAGGCTCTATATTTCTTCATTTTGTCTCTCTTTAGTATTCCGCAAATGTCGATGTTTTATTCTTAGTGATCCTTTTCTTCTTTTCCCTACCGGTATAGAGTACCTCTTGAGTAGGATTTATCATGAATTGGTCTCTTTCTCCCCTTGCGACCTCCTAATTTGTTTCATCTTCAAGAACTGCAAACTAATTATGGATTGTGATATTAGACTTTTTCCCATTTCCTATATTATTTTCAGTGTTGTTGTTTATAATTTCTTTGCCTTTTTTCTTTACCACTACATCCCACTGTTCTGGATTTCCAATATCTTCCTCACTTGAGAGCCATTTGAAGGGATCCGCAAGAATGTTCCCTCTGCTCATAATCCATCTTTCTTTGATGTACGTCCTTGTGCCACTATCCTGGTCTCGTTTTCCCTAATCAATTTGTTTCCTAGAATTTGGAGAATTATTCCTGTATTGCTTTTTCTTTATTGCTATATATGGGGTGTATGTGTCTCGCATTCATTTATACTATGCCCTTGAAGTTTACACTTACCAATATTTTTAGAGATAATCATATTGTAATTTCATCTTAACTGTCCTTATTGCTTTAGATTGATCATCTTCTATATCCATTCACACATGATATGGAGACAGCCATCAAATAAACTAATACATTCACTTGCACATAATTGGGCCTAGCTTCTTGTTGATAATGGCCACGTATAGATGAAGAGAGACCCTTATCGCCAATGCCAATGAGAAAGGGATTTCCCATAATATGTTGGCAACAAGTTAGGAAAGGATATCCACGCTATTGTTTTTGTGGTTTCTTCCTCCACTGTAAATCTAGGGTCATATATTAATGGCCTCAGTTGATATAAATTGTCATCCTTTAATGAATATAGACTGCTGGTTTTTGAAGTTAGATTAATGAAATATTCTTTTAAGTCAATTATATCAATATGTGTTTATTTTTGAATCAATCTATTTGACAATCGTCTTTAATACTATATTGATTAGTGAGCGTGGTCCGCGACTCCTCCAAAATTGGTCATCCATATGAGAAACTTTCAACAATAACATGTTTGAGATTTTTTATGACATCCATGGCTTGGCAAATTTTTACTGCACTCACTTTTATAAGTGCTCTCCATGAAGTAATGTAGCTAACTTGGAATGGAATCAAAGAAAATTAGTAGGCTTGGATGATGACCTATGTTATAGTTTAATAACCTTCATATGTTTAAACCTGTAAATCTTCTGGCCAGGGATTGACAACCGTTATGGTAAGTGAGGCCTGGCCAATTTCCATTCGTGATCACCAAAGGCCAAATCGGCAATGATGAACTAGGTTTCTATATATTATGATCGGCCATCCATGAAGAGAGAGAAGATAATATCTTTAACTCGTATTCTTTCTTTTTTCTTTTGCGTTTTTTCCTCCCGTTTCGTTTCTGGACGCCTTTCCTTATTCCTCTCTAATATATTGCATTTATTATAATTTAAAGTATTCTATTATAATTGTCTATTTATTTTATGTCAAAAATAAATAATTATACATACAATAATATTTGTGTAAAAATTTTCAATTCGTAGATATAATTTGTTTTGAATTTGTAGCTAAAATACATATAATTATCATACAAATAAAAACATGTACAGAGTATTTCTCATTTGCGTAGCAAATAAAGAAAATCTTTTGTTGCAACTTATTTCGTGGCAAAAATATATAGAATTTTATCTATGAAATTTTGAATTGTAGCTAGACATATACTCCTATAATTGACACATATCAAGAACATGACAAAAAATTTCACTTTCTGTAGCAAATATAGATTTTTTTAGCTATAGTGTTGTATATTTCATATCTATAAGTATGAATTCTTAGCTACAATATGAAATATTTGTAGCAAATACTTAAATTTATAGTTATGAATTTTTTATATAACTAAATAAAGCCCTATTGCCACGAGACTAAACTATAGAAATAGCCATAGAATTTTAATTTGCAAGTGGCAAATAATTAAATCTTTCACTATAATGCAACACTAGGGCTACTAATTTTATTTTTGGTGGCACAAAAAAATAAAATCATCACCTTCTATAAGTATATTTTTATGGCAAAATTTTTTTATCGTTGCAACTACAACATAATTTATTTGGTAGCAATACTATAGGTCCTTATCCATGGAAAACAAAGTTTGTAGTTAACTTTTAGTGATGCTATATCCTGCTACAAAAAATTATTATAGCTAAAGTGTTTAGCTACAAAAATTCATATTTAATTAGTAATATATTTTATAGCAAGATATGTCTTGTGTGTAGTGCCCATTAGAGAACTTCTATATTATTATTATTATTGTTATTGTTATTTTTATTGTTATTATTATTGCTATTGTTATATTATTACTTTTTAGTGTTGCTGTTGTTGTTGTTGTTATTATTGTTGTTGTTGTTGTTGTTGTTGTTGTTGTTGCTATTGTTATCAAGTATTGCTATTGAGTATGTTATTGTTGCTGTTGCTGTTGTTATTATTCTTATTATTATTATTATTATTATTATTATTATTATTATTATTATTATTATTATTATTATTGTTGTTATTATTATTATTATTGTTGTTGTTGTTGTTGTTTACCTTTTATTTTATTTAATATAATAATAATATGAAATAAGATTGAATGAAAGTGCGGATTCAAATAGCTTTTCCAAACCCTATTTGAGACAAGTGGGTGTAATTATTATAGTTGTTTGAAAATTGACTGGGTACAATTCATAAAAGAAAAGATTCTCTATGAAAAAATATATTCTCAAAGGAAACAAAATACTAACACAACGTCATCATATATTTAATAAAAGATTATTTTAAGTAACATTTACGGAGCCATCCATGCAAGAAACAAAATTAGTAAGTTTTTCTATGTGGGTAGGTACGGTTAGAAATGAATGGAGAGTTGGAGAGAGGGAATGGGCGCAAAGAATGGGTGTCCATTGAGAATTTCACAAAGCCTTCAAAGTAGCTGCATGAGTTGGTTGGGTTGGTGCATACCATTCTTTACAAACCAATAACACACACAAAAAAAGACGGCATTGCATTTCCCTTATACCCCAATTTAGAGAAAGGCCAACCACCCACCCACTCATTTTAACGACCTCATTCCTTCTAATGTGCCGGGCCGAGGAGGTTGATAACTCGCCACTACCGGCCATCATAATTCCTACTATTATTGTAGGGAAATTTTGATCATTTATTATAATTATTATTTGTTGTGATAGTTGTTACTTTGCATCTAAGATTTCTCCATATGGAGTGAGGCGACATGAAGAATCCCGAGAAGCATGTCGTCATCCCCATCTTCTAGCGAATCAGAATTCAAGAGTTGCAACTTTTGGATCATGCACCACCTTTTTGGAAGAACCTGGAAGAGGTTATCCAAGCAACTATCTATGTGTGAGACTCCACGTGATATTGCATGGGAGAAACGACGTCGTCAAATTCTCCTCCAGGAAAGAAGAAAGCAAGGGATTCATATCTCGACAACTTGACCGACGAGGACCTCAATGAACTTAAAGGTTGCATCGAACTAGGTTTGGGTTTAAATGAAGAAGAAGGACAGAGGCTATGTAGCACATTGCCAAGACTAGATCTTTTATTTTCATGTGAACCGTCAATATTCAACAAGCTCATCTGAGCCCCGAAGCAAAGGTCTATTTCCATCTCCCGTATCTTCTAGCACATGTCCTCATCATCTCTGGAGCTAGGTCCTCATCATTTGGAAGCCCTAGGAGTGACTCTTCGCATCCATGGAAAATTTTTAGCCGCATGAACTAGACCTTTTCTTTTTGAGGGACTCCAATCTCCAAACGATGTTTATAGTATTCAAAGAAATAGTATGTTTTTATCTTTATGTTCAAATGCAAGTACTAAGAGGAATCAAGCTATGCAATAAAACATATACACACAAACAATAAATGAAACTCTAGATCAAAAATAAATTCTATGGAATTGAAATTATTATTTTTTGGGTAAAAAAAAAAAAAAAAAAAATTAAAACTGATATATGATATAAGATCAACGTAATAATAATCATCAAAATAACTTATATATACTCATAATGCTCAAGTTGGGACTCGTCTATATTTAAGATAGTTGCTTTAAATGTTCTAGTTACGAGAAAAATTTATAATATTAGTGTCGCAGTAATATGTGTGACCTATTTTCTTTAAATACGTTTAACTATTTGGAATAACCTTCTTTAAAGTTCAATCTGTCAAACTTTATTTTGTACTTGTCATTTATTGATGGTAAGATTAAAATTTTATTTAGTTTGACTCTCCAAAAGAAGAAAATATTTGTGGAAACCAAGAGTACATATTTTATTTTTTTCTAGAAATTTTGAAACATACTGCAATATTTAGTGATAGTGGAACAAACCTTTTGAAACATCTCAAAATTGAAAGACTACCAATGATTGAAACAGACAAAGTGTATTACTACATATTTAGTAGTAGTAATTATAATAATGTGTTTACGTACGCTTCACTTTTTTTTTTCACTTTTGTACCAAACTCTTCTCACTTTACCAATAAAATCTCATGTTAATGATATTATAATTTAATTTATGACTAGAAAGTTTTACAGGACTTTCTCACATGTCTCAAAGTTTATCTATATAAATATATTAATTAGAAAATAGATATTAAACCAAACTAAGAACCTTATCCGTAATTTTAGAATTCCTATAACAATTTATCCGAAATTGAATTAACAAATGTCCTCGCAAAATCTTTGAATTTGTCAACTTTACTTTTCCGTGAAAGACAGGAACAAAATTTCAAGTTTACAAGAGATGAAGGAGTAAATTATAATCTTGCCTAATAAGGCTATTTAGTAAAATCCTCTAGTTCCTGTGATGTCGGGCTTTATTGATAGAATTTGAGTGATATGCACTTAAAGAGGATAAATAAACATTTTATACAACTAATGTAGCTTATAATAGGTTAGTTATCATTTATCAGGTTACTAGTTAATGCATATCAGAGAATTTTATATATAATTATTTTATAAATAAATAATTTAATTAATTAAATACTTTTTATGTATATGAGAACAGGAAATTAAACTCAAATTGTTAATATGTGCAGGAGATGATCCACAACAAGTTAAGACAAAGTTGAGGCATTGGGCACAGGCAGTGGCATGTTCTGTGATGCAGTTCCATTGAAAGGGTGGAGATGGATTGTATAGAAAATAAAAAAAGATAGTGAAAACCTAGACTTATTTCAAGAAAGGAAGAAGCTTTTTCCTTAATTTTCAAGGACTATAAATGGAACAAAGCCTTTCTAGATTGTTAATGGCAAGGAAAGGAGTGGAGTAGCTCCATTGGCTTGAAGAGAGATAACTTTTAAATATTCTATGTAAAGGACACATTCAAAAAGCTCTAAGTTTTCCTTGCATATTAGCAATTTTTTTCTTTTATTGATCTCAAATTAAAAATAGTATGAACAAGTGAAACTAATAAAGTAACGAGAAACATAATAGGATTTTAAGATCCACAAGACGAATTCTAGTGTAGCCTATGTTAAAAGTTGGTTAATTATGAAATCTATAGGAATATATTATTTATTTTTTATAATATGTATTCATTTCTCTGTTTATGTACATATAGAAACTTGAATGATATTGTACTCTTAGGCCTAGCGTATCAAGTGAAATAAAATTATGTTCTATGGTTTCTCAGAAAATTAAAAAAAGACTATTTTTAGTTTTCAATAGGCCGAACATCGTGCTTTTTTCTTTATTTTAAGCTCAAAAATGTTCAACTGCAGTAGGGCTTATTAAATGCTTCACAAGTTTGCTTTGTAATTTTAAAAATTTCGTAAGGTTTCAAATTTACTAAAATATACTTATGTTTATTTCTTTCCTTTCTTTCTATGCAATCAAACTATTTCCATCCTCTTCTCTCTCAAGCTCTGGTGTTGTTTCTTTTATCTCTCAAACTCCCCAGCCTGTCATCTTCAATTATGCTATTGATAAATTGGTATTTTTCTATTCAACCATTGCATTTGAGCTTTGATGAGTTGGTAATTTACCAACTTATTAGGCTCTAATCATGAAATTTAGTTTAGTTTTCAATTCATTTAGATTAATTTTATGCTCTTTTTGCTTTTTTATGTGTAGGTATCTGAGTTGAAGAGAAAGAGAAAGAAGTGGAGTAAAAACAATGAAATCAGTGAAAATCCACTTACCACCGGAGGACACCGCAAACGCCGGTCAAATACAGATAACCATTGATCTAAGGAAAAATACAAACTGCCAGCCACGGATATCAACCAGCGTCTCGGATCATCACTGTATTACAGAAGAAAACGAACACGGTTCGTAGTGCAACCGGCGACGCCGGTTCCCGCAAGTGACGAAATGCCCGAACATGGGCAATTATGTCTAACACTGAAAAGAGGAGAATGTTGCCCTATTTTTTGTATATAGTCTAGAATAAAAGTACTTTGTACATACTTTTTATATTTTCTGAACATTCTTTTTGCTTTGGAGAGAGAAGAACCCCATTGGAGGAGATTGTTGAATATTGGTTTTTCTATTTTCATCTTCTTCCGTAGCAAGGTATAAACTATTGTTGTAGATATATTTTGAGTTTAATTTTCTTCTCTTAGTAATGAAATCATTGAGTTTCTTATTAATGAATAAACTCTTTAGTTTCTTAACCGGCAAAAGAGGCTAACCAATAACTAGAGATGTAATGATGGGTCCTAATTAGAACGGGTATTGCTAGATTCAATCTCGCATTGCTAATTAGTGTAAATATGTTGAGTTCTCTCTCAATTTATAATTGATGATCCATAGTTGCAAATGTGGGTTTACTTTTCTGCATTTGATTTTAGTTTGAAAAAGAAGAATTCAAAGTATTGAGAATTTGATGGTGAGGAAAGATGTGATTGTGTGAGTTGGGCTAGAAATAGCCAAAATCCATAATTCATAATCTATTATTAGTAGTTGATGAGTAGAGATAGTTCAGCTATTAATTCAAACTCTATTGGGATAATTGAATTATGTCTTGAGATTAGAATGGACTCAGAAAAGGCGTCTATGAGGTTGAAAACATAAGGCGTCATTCTGTCCAAAGTTATTTACTTAGTCTCAATGATTTAAGGAGCTAGCATATCTCATTTTATTAGAACTCATCTACACCATACTTCTAGTCTTCACTCATTATTATCTATCAATTTTGCTATTTTGCTATTTTGGCTAAATTATCAGAACCCACAATATTATTAATTTCATTTTCCCCAAAATTTAATACTATTTTATTTCCCTTCATTGCGAAAGTTAATTAAAATTTCATAAAATAACACTTGACAAATCCTTCACAAGTCTC
This sequence comes from Datura stramonium, assembly GCA_018107945.1. Classification (NCBI taxonomy): domain Eukaryota; kingdom Viridiplantae; phylum Streptophyta; class Magnoliopsida; order Solanales; family Solanaceae; genus Datura; species Datura stramonium. The sequence goes on from JACEIK010002891.1 coordinate 157,627, forward strand.
TCGTGGGATTCGACCCCGACATTGTCATGATTGGAATCTATACCTTGAACGATACGTACTTGAAGTCACAAGTAACCCTAAGACAACCCATGGTCTATCATATAACACCGACATAATCCGAGTAATCATAGTGGAAGCTTAAATAATAAAACCATTTAAGAAAATAAAATTATAAAAAGCTTATACATCTCAAAGCAAACTAATGTTTGAACTATACCGAAAGCCATCTACAAATGATGAGTTGCCGGGACAAGCCCTCGCCTAACTCTAAAGTCTAACCGAATGAAAATAACTGAAAAAGTAGATATCATCCTCGAAAGATGAGGGCTCACCACCGCTACCTACTGATATCACATGAAGAAACCACTAACGGTGCTAAGGATGAGAACTGCCCCCCGTATCATGAAATGATTCATCATAGAAGGTATGCGCCAAGATTTTTGAATGTACCGAGTAAGTGGGAGAAAATATAATATAAAGAACAAATAACTGAACTGTAATAACATGTAACGACCAACTGAAATACTGAAACTGATAAACTAAAATATACTAAAATGGTCAAAATTACCCCGACCGGTGGTCATAAAAATGCCCTCAATCCGAGATGCCACCGAGCTAACTATACTAAATCGAACTAACCGCGTAAAATGAAATTGTACTAAGCCGAGGTAAATTGAAACTGTACCGACTAGTGGGAGAATCTATAATCGATATAACCACCGTGAGCTAGACGTGGTTCGATGTATACACCCCATCTAAGAGGACCCAATATACTTGCCAGGCATAAAGACATGAACCGGATGATCACACCTCGTGGGCCATAGGGCCAGTAAAATGACCTATGGTGGCAACGTAATTCTAGGAACCTCGGGTGCACCGAACCCACTCCGCTCTGGGCAGTTAAGTCCTACTCCCACCGACAGTCCTAGGCCGACTACTAAGTTGATAGATAAACTAGGGTCCAAGACTAAGTCGTGATACCTATCTGGAAGTACCCTGAAAGTCTTATCGGACCAGATTCTGTAAGTGGTGTTCTAAGACTGCCGAGCCGCATTCGAAAGCATCGTAACCGCCTAAAGAACAAACCAACTTCAAACTGGATTTAAGACTGGCCGTAGCTGCTTATATGGAAGTGTCGTAACTATCTAAAGAACTAACTAAAATCTGATAATTGATATGTGAGTCTAATAACTGATATAACCTGGAGACACCATTGGCCACTCTCAAGAAAAGATTGTAGTCAAATTGATCACCTGACATTTTTAAAATACCGAACATGCTAACATTTTGACTGAAACTAGACTAGCATGCAATTGATTGAGATTTCAACTAATTTTAACAATATGGAATACCAACACTAGTAGAGCTAAGAAACATGAATAACTACTCGGTTCATGATTAATCAATATATTGCATTCAAAAGTTAGGGCTAAATCATTCACAAGGAGCTAGTTTCCACATGATTTTTATGAATCTATGAAAACATAGCAGCTAATAACATGGATATTACTCCACCTGAAATTTATAAAATTCTATCTCAAAACTTTCTAAATCTCGAAATCTCTGGCTATAAATCGATAGAAAATTTATGGAGGATTTGGGAATAAAGGAAGAATAATTTCCTTATTGAATTCCTTTTACATACTGGTGAAGCAATTCTGAGAAAATCTCTTGAGAACTGCAAGGAAATTTCACTTCCATAGCTCCCGTTTCCGAGTTTTCCGAGAGAATTATTTTAATTTTCCTCGAGGATGAGAGGAGTGAAGTAATCATCGATTACCCCTATGAATTCCATGCAAACAACCCAAAATGGATGTAGAATAGGGATTAAAAAGTTGGAAAATTATGAAAATATCCTCGGGAAAAAATTTGGAAAATCGCCGACAGGACCAACGTCATCAACTGTCATTGGTTGAGACCACGGCTCCGATGGGAATTCAGTCGTTGGCCCTGGGGCCTGGAGTTATGGGCTCACTGGAGCTAGCAATGAGAGAGACCACACTGGATGAAATTTGCGATAGACCCAATCATCTACTTCAAATTTCAAGCCTCTTCTCCTTACATCCGCATAGGATTTCGTCGTCTCCTTGCATTGTTTTCAACCTCTCTCCGATAAGTTGCACCTTCTCGTATAGCTTCATGAACTAAGTCTTGCCCTATCAGGATAGTTTCAACAACCTCAAAACTACCCTAGGAGATACATACACTTCTCACTATGGCAATGCCTCAAACGGGGCCATCCGGATACTCGGAGTGGTAGCTGCTGTTGTACGCAAACTCGATGAAAGGTAGGTGATCACCTAATCAGCCCTTGAAACGATCATGCATGTGCTCAATATCTTCCCAAAGTTTGGATAGTCCGCTTAGCTTTTCCATTTGTCTGGTGGGTGAAAAGTTGTGTTGAGCTTCGACCGGTACCTCTAGTCCTTTTTTGAAATGACTTCCAGAAATGCGGTGAACTAGATACCTCTATACGAAATAATGACATATTATCCCATGCAGCTTGGACAAACTCCGAATATATAGCCTAGCATAACTTCACTCGAGTCTGTAATTTTAATTGGGAGGAAATGTGCCGACTTGGTCTTCCGATCTACTATCACCCAAATTAAGTCATGCTATCGATGAGTATGAGGTAGACCTGTAATAAAGTCCATATTCACTTCTTTCCACTTTCTGGGTGGGTATGCCGATATCCCGAGTTATACCTCCCGGTCTCTAATGTTCCACATTAACTCCGTCGGTGCGCCGGCACTTAGCCACAAATTCTCTATGTCTCTTTTCATGTTGTTCCACCCAGTAAATATCTCAGAAATCATGGTAAATCTTAGTGGCACCAGGTGATAGAATATTGTGAATCAGGTCTCAAATCCGCATCTTCTCGTCTCAAGTTACCTATCCGGTACATAGTCTACCCTGCACTGTTACAATTTATCTTCTTGGAGATAGCCTCCACTTCTTTTCTGAGAACTGCTTCCTTTAGCTTAAGCAGTATGAGATCTTCACCCGGCCTTGACTTAACTTCAAATAACCAATGAGGAATCGATCCACTCTAGACTACTACTCCGCCCTCACGGGAATCCACAAACTACACTCCTAATCGAGCTAACTTATGAATATCTTTTGCTAGTTCTTTTCTGCTCTCCTCGACATGAGCCACGCTCCCCATGGACATCTTACTAGGCATCAGCCAATTACTGGTCCGCCAGGTGGTACAAAGACACTCATGTCGTGATCTTTCACAGCTCCAACTACCTTTCTTTTACGAAGATTCAAGTCTTTCTAACTACACACATACTAAAGGGGCTTGTGATCGGTGAAATATCCACGTGAGCCCTGCAAAGGTAGTGCCTCCATATTTTCAATGCAAACACTTACCGCTAACTCAAGGTCATGCGTCTGGATAGTTCTTTTTGTAAACTCCCGAAGGTTCGGAGGCGTAAGCTATCACCTTACCCCTTTGTATCAGAATGCAACTGATTCTACTTATGGAAGAATTTTCATAATATACCATGAACTCATCTGTTCCTTTCGATAAGGTTAACATTGGAGCGGTAATGAGTCGTATTCAACTCTAAACTCTTCTCATACGAGAGATTCCACTCACTAAAACTCACATTATTCAAGCTTCCCCAACTAATCGGAGGAGATTTCAATACAGGAAAATCCTTTCACAAAATGTTGATAATAACTGTCTAGACCCAAGAAACTTCTAATTTCGGCTGTAGCTAGGTCTCGTCGCCTTCACCGCCGCTATCTTTTGAGGGTCTACTTGAATACTCTCACCCGAGACCACGTGATTAAGGAAAGTCGCAGACTCCCACCGGGTTCACATTTGCTGAATCCTAGTGAACAATTGGCAGTCTCTAAGCATCTACAAGACTATCCTCGCATGGCTAGCATGTTCCTCCTTACTCGGAGTATACCAAAACGTTATCAATGAATACAATGACGAGAATGTCTAGATACGACTTGAAAACCCCGTTTCCATCGTGTCCATGAAAGTTGCATGGGCATTAGTTAGTCCGAAAGGCATAACTATTGAATTCATGGTGGCCATACGAGTTCTGGAAGGCTGTTTTTAGTATGTCACACTCTCTGAACTCTCTAAGATGATGATACCCTAACCCGAGGTCTACCTTGAGAAACAACTGCTCTTTGAAGCTGATTGAACAAGTCTTCAATCCTTGGTAGAGTATATTTGTTCTTAATTGTGACTTTGTTTAGCTAACGGTAGTCGATACACATTCCGAGAGTACCATCTTCTTCGCACGTTAAAAGAAACCTTTATCAAAAAGGTCTTTAACCGCTTCCTTTAACTTTAAGCTCAACTACAACCATTCTATAAGAAGGGATAGAGATGGGCTGAGTGTCTGGAAGAAGGTCTATGACAAATTCTATTTTCAAGTCAGAGGGACTCCAGAAGATCTTCGTGAAAACACGTCAGAAACTCGCGACAATCGGAACCGACTAGATAGTTGGGGTCTTAGAGTCAGAACCTTGACCTGAACTAGATGATAAATGCACCCCATAGAAATAAACTTTCTTTCCTTAAGGTAGGAAATAAACGACCCTAGGTACTGAACTACTACCCACCCACTCTAAAACCGGCTCATTAGGAAACCGAATCCTGACGAATCTAGTTCGGCAATGATCGAGGCATAACCCGTAACACTCAATGTTCTAAGATAAGATTCCAGGCTTTTAAGGGAAAGAAATCAGGATAGAAGGGGTGAAATTTATTTAGCAAATGAGTTAGGGATGACTCAGCCAAGAGACCCTACGCATTGTGGCCGACTCAGTGGAATGGGGCCGAGGTGTGGCGAATTTCAAGTGATAACGATGACTGGGACGAGTCATCCTAACCGGCAACGACTTGTTAAGTCGGCCGTTGGGTGTAGGCTAGAGTTCCTGGATGGGGTCTCGTGCAATGGGAGCACTTATGTGTGCCATGAGTCATCGTAAGGCATCACAACTCGTGAAGTTAGTCGTCACCGATTTGGGAGATTTTTGAGAATTAGGCAGTGCACTCACGACTCAGTCCCCACAACCTCGTGGAGTCCGGCAGGGTGATTTTTCCTACATTCTTTCTAGGGCATTTTTGTAAATTCCTATGCTTATAACTTCTAAACTATGTCATTTTGAGCTTAGTATGGGACGTTTTTAAAGGGATAACTAGCCTAAACCCTTATTCTTCATGAAATAACTCCCCAAAACCCTTCTTCCTCCTCTCCTCTCAAGATCCAAGGATTCCACCAAGGTGTTCATCAAAGCTTCAAGGTGTGATATCGAGCAGGATTCTTCAACCAGGTATGCGGGTCTTTTAACAAGGATAATCTTCCATTCTTGTGCCCCAAAATATTTTCTCAAAATGTCCAATTTTAATTATTCTAGAAGAGCGTGACCTAGGATTTTGTGATGGGTGATTTCATCTATATTTCTCTAAATTCCAAGATCCATTATGATTAGCGAGACTAATTATGAGGTAGAATAATTAGGTTGGCCTTGAACTATGTGTTGGATGATGAGAAATGTGTGAGATTATAGAATGTCTTCATAAAATGACTTGAACTTTGAATGGGGCTTAATTATTGTTCACTCAATTATCGTAATTACTTGCATCCATGTTTAAATATGTGAAGATCGTATGATTATCTCTAAGAACTTGAATATGCCATTGATAGACAAGTTGAAAAGAAATTAGAGTTAAGGGCTTGAATAATTGATGTAAAACATTATGTCCCTTTATGCTTGATGGAATTGATTGGGTCTAAGGTAAATCTATGATAGTGTCCTAATTAATGCATCCTTCTCATGAATTGGAGTAACGGAAATGGGTCTTATGAGATGAAAATGAAATGTTTCTCCCATGATCTTGTTGTGAATGTGTAAGTTATGAGTTAAGTATATGGCATCCTGTAAATCTAGAATATGTGAATCAATGTATGAATGTTAATTATGAATTGGATCTATGGATCGTGAATAACTCTATGATACATGTTGAATGATATGTAATGGAAACTAAATGTGGTGAGGGCCTACGATGTGAATATATAGACACTCACTAATGTAAGATGTTTGAAGAAATATTGATGTGGCTCTCAGATGATATGAATTACGATGATAAAGCATGAGAATAATATTTCAAAATATCGGGCTTAAGTTGTTAGTAGAAAGTAGCCCCAATCCCTTTGAAATGAATGTTGTATGATGAAAGCAGTGGACGTTCATGTTTCTGACTAGCTGTAGTAACATAGACAAGATATACAATGTTAGACCAATATTTCTCATGTTCTAGTCGCATGTGGACTCTCCATAGTCGAGAATGTTTCCTTGGTCAACCCGGATCCTCCATAGCAAGAGAGTGACTCCCTAGATTAATCGGGATCCTCCATAGTAGAGAGTGACTCCTCAGTTCAGTCGGGACCCTCCATAGAAGTGAGGACTCTGTAGTTCAGTCGGGAGTCCTCCATGTGCGCAGAGTGACTCCTCAGTTCGCCCTGGATCCTCCATAGTAGAAAGTGACTCCCTAGCTTAGTTGGGTTTCTCCTAGTAGAGAATGATTCCCTAGTTATGTTAATGCATGACTCAGTTCCATATAATTCAGACTTCAGATTGTAACACAGATTTAAAATAATGAGAATCGGGCTCAAGCAATGCCAGTGAATCCAAAGATAGTGATGCTATTTTCATATTCCAAATTTTATTAAACGTCTTAACTTAACCCTTATGCATGAGCCTGATGATGTTTCATAATATGAGATCCAAATAAAAGTTTTATGTATATATATTTTATGCATATGTGACTACAAGAGAATTGTTGCATGTTGAATCAAATATGTCGATGTAATTTGCTATTTTCCTTATCGTAAAATTCTATGCTTAGTCAAGTTCATTATCCCAGCATGTCAAGACATTCCAAGTACTGACTGCACATATTTTGTGCTATATCATATCATTATAAGATTAAGGTACCCAGACTCAGCCTCGTGGTTAGACACACTCCATTCCCATCTACCGCTAGTGGTGAGTCCTCATCTCCCGAGGATGTGATTTATGTTTATACTTTTTATGTTTCAGCTCTTTGAGAGTTTAGAGTTAGCAGGGGGCTTTTCCCAGAAACTCACCAGTTTAGTAGAAGGCTTTCAGACTTGTCTAGATAAACTCGCTGTATCAAAGTGATGTTACATTTGTACTTATGGTTCTTTATTAGACTCTTGAAGTTAGCTTCTGCTCATTTATGTTGTTGGTCATCTCTATTGTTAAGTGATATTCTATGATTATACCATGGGTCGACTTGGAGCTTTCGGGGTTCTTTTAATCTCTGTTACGATCTGGGCCTACATTCGAGTCGTGACATAATCGCGAGTGTAACCAATCCATGACAAGAATGAGATTGAAATCGACCATGTCTAACTCTACGAGATCACCGGAATGACCATATTCAAGATTGAGACTGGGCAGTTTCTATACACACGGCTGACTCTAACTGACTTACTAACCGGTAGAGACTCGAGAATGGTTTCGAGAGGACTTCTGGATTTATTTCAAACTGGACAAAATGCCTACATAGGGAGTCACGAACGATAGTGTGGCTCCTAGATCTAGTAGGGCATACACATCTAAATGGAAGAGACGAATATACCCGCGTGACCATGTCAAGTGAGCCTTATCCCGACGAGAGGATAAAGCATAAAAATGGTTTTGGCACTTACCGCCACTTATCAAGTGTTGGCCCGCCGAGCTGGCTCTGTCGCTGGGGCTGCTGAGGTGGTAGACTATGATCTCCCTTCCCGTTGACGGGAAATCTCCGAGCCTAAGTGGGATCTAGCTGCCCACACCCAAAGCAACCCTCTCTATCCTGAAGGTATTCCCTCGATGGTTCTGCCACACTTAGGCAAGCCGGATAGCTGCTCGGCGTTGTGACTCGGGGACTATGAGCTAGATATTCACCCCTTCCGATCCTTGCGGGACCGCAAAGTAGGGGTGGCTGGCCGAAGCGGTGGTGCCGGAGCCCTCTCGCCGCGCTGTTGTTTGCCGCCAGGCGGTGTTATTACCTGGGACGTAGTGGCTATAATCTAATTGACCAATCATAGCCCTCTTATTCTCCCCGCTCCATGTCTTTCAGCTTTTCTACCTCAATTTGCTTGGTATGAACAATGAGGCTGTACAAAGCCAATGTCTTTGATGAGCATCGCAATCCCGCACTCCTTAAGGACCAATTTTGATACTCCATTGATGAACTTAAGCATGAGAGCCCTTGGCTTGCTACCATCTCCAGAGCATATCTTGACAACCGTGTGAACTCCAAGCAGATATTCTTCCACTCCGCCCCGTTGCCCCTGCTTTCAAATTCATGAATTCTTCTACCTGTTAGCCTCCCTTAACTCCCGAGGGAAGAATTGGTCTAGGAATTCCATTGTGAACTCTTCCCACTCCACCGATTCCGCCTCGCCGGTCTCCCTTATTTGCACCGATCGTACTAGATCCGGGTCTACCCTTTCAACCGGTAGGCAACAAAGCCAGCATTCTTAGAGAAGCACACTCCATAATCCAGATCTTTCGTATCTCATCCACAAACTCCTATGGGTCATCTCGCACCTTATATCCATGAAAGGATGGAGGGTTCATTCGGGTGAAGGCCCTAACTGGGCATCCGCCGAGAACCCATTTAAGTAACGGAACCACCATCGTTCACCTAGTTTGTGACTGTCTCGTATAGCAGCCGGATTGCCGCTTTGAGCTCGCCGAGGAAACTTGGTCGTCCCGAGGGGCTACCGGAGCTAGTGGGGTAGGTCGGGTTAGCACAGTTGACCCTTCTTCCATTTCTGCAACTTAGAAGCATACTAATAAAACGAAATAGAGCAAGAGTTATGAGAACATTTCTAGAATTGAAATTCAATCAATGATAAAGAGTCATGAACAAAAGGGCTTCCTAATAACGCCTCAGCCTCCTCGCTATAAGTGTGGCACGCTTCACACCTATGAAAAGGACCTCACGGACGCGACTTTCTGGTGACATCCTAGGATACTCTAAACTCTAGTGCAATGATACCAAGTTTGCCACGACCTGAGCTCATACTCCTGACAAGATACGATACTTGATTCACAAGCAACCCCAAGCCACCCATGGTCTATTATAACATTGGTAATCCGACTAATCATAGTAGAAGCTAAATAAAAACTACTTAACAAAAACTAAATAATAAAAAGTTTGTACATCTGAAAGCAAATTGAATGTTGAGTCTATGTCGGAAAGTCATCTACATATGATGAATTGTTCGTACAAGCCCCCGCCTAACTCTAGAGTCTAACCGAATGAAAATAACCGGAAAAGTAAATATTTCTCGAAAGAGAGGACTCACCACTACTACTGCTGATATCACTTGAAGAAGTATTCTACTAATGGTTTTGAGGTCGAGAACCTCGCGCCGATATCATGAAACGATACAACATGGGAAAGGTATGCATCGTACATTGAATGTACCGAGTAAGTGGGAGAAAATTTAATATGTTAGAACAAATAACTAAACTGTAATGACATGTAAATGACCAACTGAAATACTGAAACTGAACAACTGAAATACTAACTAAATGGTCAAAATGACCCCCGACTGGTGGTCATAAACATGCCCTCAACTGGTGATACCGTTTCTAAGCTAATTGTACTGAATCGAATTGAGTAAATCAAATTGTACTGTCTCGAGCTAAACTGAAATTGTACTCGTGTCTGTTTTCAAACTAAAACTGTACTGACTAGTGAGAGTCTATAACCGATATATAACCACGTGAGCTAGACATGAAGTCCGGCGTGTATACACTCCCATCGATAGGACCCAATATACCTTTTACAAAGGTATAAAGGCATCTACCGGTGATCACAAGTCCGGGGCCATAGGGCCACAAAATAACCTACGGCGGCAACATAGTTCTAGGAACTTGGGTGCCTTGGGACCCAGGTCCACTCGGTGTTAAACCTACTCCCACCGGATAGTCCTTAAAGCAACTAATTAAGCCGATAGACCAAACCTGGGGTCCAAGACTAAGTCGTGATACCTATCTAGGCATTCTAAGAGTCTTATCTAGACCGGATTCCCGTAACTAGTATTCTAATACTCTGCTAGGCGCTGCTTATCTCGGGGCGTCAGAATCGTTTCAAAGAAAAAAACTAAACCGGGTTGGGGGTTCTAAGATCGGCCAAAGCTACTTATCTCGAAGTGTCGCGAAACCATCTAAAGAACCAACTAACCTCGATAACTGATATCTTAGTCTAATAAATTGATAACTAGGGGGCAACATCGACAACTCAAGAAAAGATTGTAGTTTCAAACTGATCAGCTGACATTTCTAAAAATGCTAAACATTCTAACATTCTCGACTAAAATTGACTAGCATGCAAATGACTATGATTCAACTAATTTTATCAATATGGGAATCCCAATACTGGTAGAGTCAAGCAACATTAATATCTGTTACTCAATTATGCTAGACCCTAATATACTGCATTCAAAAGTTAGGCTAAATATCACAAGGAGCTAGTTTTCACATGATTTCTAAGAATTTAGGGAAAACATGGCAAGCTTAATAACATGGATAATACTCCACCGTAAATCTTATAGAATTCTATTTTAAAACTTTCTAAATTTTGAAACCTCATGGCTATAACTGATAGAAAATTTAGGGAGGGTTTTGGGGACACATGGGAAGAACAATTCCTTGTTGAATTCCCACACCTGGGTGAAGAAATACGGAGAAAATCCCTTTGAGAATTTGAGAAGAAATTTGATGCCTTTCAGCTCCTGCCTTGAGGTTTTCTGAGAGAATTTTTTATGATCTAATTTTTCTAAGGGGATGAGAGGGGTGAATTAATCATTGATTACCCCTCTAAATTCCTTGCAACAACACAAAAATGGCGAAGCTTTAGGATTAAAAAGGTGGAAAATTACAAAAATATCGCTGGGAAAAATCTAAAAACTACCCGACAGAGACCAATGGGTCACTCAACGAGACGTTGGTTGAGACCACGACCTCGTTGACCAGTCGTTGGTCTTGGGGCCTAGGTTCTAGGCTCACTTGAACTGGAAACGAGAGGGACCACGACTCACTACATGAACCAATGGATCGTCGGTTCCTCCTGTGGGCACTGGAAGAAATAGTCTGGGAAGCCTAACAATGAGCAACACAATGACTCGTTGGTGGACCCTACGGGTCATTTTGTCGAGTCATCATCCCTAGTTAAACAAGTCCAAGGATTTTCGGGAATTGTCACAGTGGGTGGAAACAACGACTGTTGTGTGATACAATGAGTCGTTGTTTCCACTCGTTGTCACTGAAGAAGGTTTCTGGGAATCCTAATTAATGACTCACACCACGAGTCATTGTATCACACGATGACTCGTTAGTTGAGTCGTGGGTTCCTAGAAAAAGAGTTCTGAGCTAGGGACCAATGAGTGACAGGAAGACTCTTTGTTTCTAACAATGGATTGTTCCATGTCCTGTTGGTTCCTAAAGGACCAAGGTAGGAATGACCACGACTGAGACAACGGGTCATTGGATCTAACCACGACTCGTTGTCTCGGTCATTCTGAGGCAACTTTTCTGGTTTCTTATGGATTTTTCTTGCAAGGTTTGAGTTTGGTCTAGGAAAGTTTTGGGGTGTTACAGACATCTATCGGAAATATTTATTTTGAGAAATGACCGTGTATGCTCTCTCGTTAAGAAGGGTGAAGTTTGGATGTTATCAAAAATGGCGCCGTTTCGGGGGACTAGCGCTTGATATCCTTGTGTTGATTATTAATTTGAATTGTTCTTGCACCTCTATTAGTTGACTTTTACAATCGTAGTTGGTGCTTCATTTTGCCATTGTTGAGTGTTCACTGATATGCTAATGAGCCCCTTTGAAAGGTTGTTGCGAGACACCAAGGGAGCACCTTACGTTGAGACTCTCCAATTGATAGATAAGATATGACATAGAGAAGGGAGGAAAGATACAGTGTTACTAGTCATGATGAAATAGATAGAGCTATTAACGAATTATATGAAGGGTTTTCATATAAGGTACCACCAAGCAAATCAAGGCTATGGGTATTCTTATAATGAAAATCAAGGTTAGAGCGATGTCTATTTAGCTGAAACGAGTAGTCAAGGAAGTGATGATTCACTCTTATCAGGCATGGAAAACACCCTAGAGGTGGTGCTTGAAAAAGTTATTTCAACTTATTTAGGAGTTCAGGAATTGTGGAGTGAATTGTTGGACCTCACTAAAATAGTGAAAAAATCATGATGTAGCAATAAATAGTTAGAGGACAGAATGAATGTGTTTGCATTCCAAGTGACAGCTCAACAAGTAACAAAGGAAACAATAGTTTCACCAGCCCAAACCAACATGGATGAAGAAATATTTGGATGGGAGATGGACGAAGAGATTCTGGAAGAAACATTTGCTAGCCTTTTCTTGAGGGGTGAAGAATTGGAGGAGGTTTGTCAAGTGAGAAAAGGGATAGGAATTTATACCTTCCAATAGAGGAAACTCGATCTTGACCTCAAGAATCGGACAACCTCACCATCACAACTATCCATCATTGTATCTCTGATTTTGGAACCCAAACCATTACCTACCCATTTGCGATACGCATATTTAGGGGAAAATGAGACAGTCTTGGTCATTATCTCAGCAAAGTTCACTCCTAACAGGTAGAAAAACTCATAGCAGTATTGAAAAAGGCATAATCGAGCCATAAGGGGGTCGATAGCTGATATCATCGGTATTCCTCCAGGGATTTGCACTCACAAGATTAATCTTCAAGAGAATTGTAGCCCGTTAGTCGAGCATCAGAGGATTCTAAATCCACCTATGCAAGAGGCGGTCAAGAAGAAAATTGTTAAATGGTTAGATGCAGGAGTTGTATATCCTATCACCGACAGTAGTTGGGTAAGTCCTGTATAGTGTGTGCCAAAGAAAGAGGCATTACGGTTGTCCCAAATGAAAAGAATGAATTAATTGCAACCCACCCGGTTACCAGATGAAGAGTTTGTATGAATTACCATAACTTAAAATCTTGGACAACGAAAGATCACTTTCCTATGCCCTTCATTGACCAAATGCTATATTGTTTGGCTGGGAAAGAATATTATTATTTCTTGGATGGATACTCAAGATACAATCAAATATCTATTGCACTCGAGGATCAAGAGAAAACCACTTTTACATGTCCCTACAAGACTTTTCCATTTAAGTGGATGCCTTTTGGTCTTTGCAATGGTCCCGCTACTTTCCAAAGATGTATGATGTCCATCTTTTTGGATATGGTGGAGGACACTATGGAGGTCTTCATGATGATTCTCAATTGTAGGGGATTCATTTGAAGATTGTTTGGTACACCTAGAAGAGGTATTAAATAGATGCGAGGAGACAAACTTGGTCCTTAATTAGAAAAATGTCATTTCATGGTGAAAGAAGGGATTGTATTGGGGCATAAAATTTCTGAGAAAGGAATTGAGGTAGACCAAGCCAAGATCAATTCCATTGTTCAGTTACCTCCACCAAGCACAGTGAAGGGTGTTAGGAGTTTCCTCGGGCATGCAGGATTTTACCGTCGTTTTATTAAGGATTTCTCCAAGATAGCTCATATTTTATTTCGGCTGTTAGAAAAATAGGCAAAGTTCAATTTTGATGAGGGGTGTATGAAGCCCTTTGTGGAGCTGAAGGAAAGGTTGGTTTCCTCTCCAATCATTATGGCACCTGATTGGTCAAAGCCCTTTGAGCTTATGTGCAATGCCAGTGGGATAGCATTAGTTTCAATCCTTGGCCAGTGGAAAGACAAGATGTTTCACCCCATTTACTATGCTAGCAAGGACCTAAATGATGTACAAACAAACTATATGGTAACTGAACAAGAGCTACTCGTTATTGTGTTTGCGTTTGAGAAGTTTCAGGAATATTTGTTGAGAACCAAAGTGGTGGTGCACCCGGACCATGTGGCACTCGGATATTTGATGGCAAAGAAAGATGCTAAACCTAGGCTTATTAGGTGGGTTCTGTTATTGCAGGAATTCAACTTTGAAGTGAAGGATCATAAGGGGTGTGAGAATCAAGTGGCCGACTATCTATCACGCCTAGAGACAAGTGGTCATCCGGAAGTCCATAAGGAGATTAATGATAATTTCCCGGATGAACATATTCTAGCTGCAACCCATGACTTAACACCGTGGTTTGCCAATTTTTCTAATTATTTATCAAACAACATCATACCCGAGGGTTTAAACTTTCATTAAAAGAAAAAGTTCATGCATGATGTTTGGAAGTTTTATTGGGATGAACCTTACCTTTTTCGTAGTAGTGTGGATGGTTTAATACGACAGTGTGTCCCAAAAGTGGAAATGGTACCAATCCTAGAGGCTTGTCATTCTTCACCTTTTGGGGGCCATTATGGAAGTGTTCAGACAGCAGCAAAGGTGTTACAATGTGGATTTTATTAGCCTACCCTGCATCAGGATGCCCATGACTTTGTGAAGCAATGTGATCGGTGTCAACGAACAGGGATTATTTCAAGGAGGCATGAATTTCCATTAACACCAACCTTAGAGGTTGAGTTATTTGATGTATGGGGGATCGATTTCTTGGGCCCCTTTGTGAGATCTTATGGAAATATATATATCTTGGTAGCGGTTGATTATGTATCTAAGTGGGTAGAAGTTGTAGCATTACCCAACAACGAGGGAAGGAGTGTAACAGCCTTCTTGAAGAAGAATATTTTCTCATGGTTTGGCATTCCTAGAGCTATCATTAGTGATGGAGGATCACATTTTTGCAATCGACTGTTCATCACGTTGTTAGCCAAATACGGTGTGAAGCACAAAGTGGCCACCCCTGATCACCCACAGACTAGTGGCTAAGTTGAAGTTTCAAATTAGTAGATCAAATCTATCTTGACTAAAACAGTCAATGTGAGTAGAATAGATAAGGCTCGGAAGTTAGATAATCCCTTGTAGGCATATCGGACTGCATTCAAGACACCAATTGGAATGTTTCCATATCAGTTTGTTTTTGGAAAATCATGCCACCTCCCTGTTGAGTTAGAACATAAGGCCTTGTAGGCATTGAAGAGCTTGAACCTTGAATGGGTAAGAGCCATCCAAGGGAGAGTTAAAAATCTGCATGAGTTGGATGAATTCAGAATGAGGGCATATGAGAATGCAACTATTTACAAAGCCCGAATGAAACATTATCATGACCAAAAAAATTTACAACGAAGTTTTGCTCCAGGGGACTGGGTATTGTTGTTCAATTCACGACTGATATTATTCCCAGGGAAGCTAAATCTAAATGGTCAGGGCCATTCAAGGTATCCCAATTTTACAGAAATGGTGCTATAGAACTTCAAGGAGAAAATGGGGCAAATTTCAGGTGAATGGTCAAAGAGTAAAAAGATATTTGGGAGTGTTGGAGGAGGTTGGGAGAATAGAGGCCATGTACCTAGATGAATCATTAAACATGAGGAACCTTCATCATGCCACGACGTTAAAAAAGGCGCTTCTTCAGAGGCAACCCAAGCATTCTTATATTCTATTCTCTTTGAACATTTTAATGCATTGTTGTTTTTTATTTTTATAGGTAAATGCAATTAAGGCAAAGAAGGACGAGGCATGACCGGCGCCAAGTCGGCGTAATGCCAATGCAAAATCGTCCTCCCACAAGAGATAAGTAGAATATGGGATAAGCTTTGAGGCAATCGGAAACTCGCCGGTGGGACGCCGATATCATTTTGCAAACCGCCGTCAAATCACCGACTCTAGTCAGTGCACCTGGAAGTTAAGAGTGTGTTTGGTGACCCATCCAGCGAATCGCCACTGCAAAGGAATGAACCGCCAACAAGCTGTCGGTCTCAACCATTATACCTGGAAGTAATCATAACATCGGTGTCTCACCCGACAAAATGCCGGTGTCAATCCGCAAGATGCCGACTATTCGCTGATTCTGAATTAGAAGACCTGCATCGGTAATGCTCATCGACATCCACCCGATGACTTGTCGATTTTCATCGGTGATTTCCGATACGCCCAATCTAGGTTTGTGTTCTTCTCAGAATATTGACCAGTCTTTGACCAAATAACGCACCCTTTCCCTTTTTCCCACCATCTCTCATATTCCCAACAAATCATTTTTCCACCTAACCTCCATTAATATCCACCTCCCTCTTGCCCAATCAACTTCCTTTTTATTCTCAGTTAAATATTTCTCCACATTCCATTCTCACCTAACCTATATTCCCAAAAATTCATAGATACCATCGGTGAGCACAAGTGAAAATCTCTCTCCACTTATTATCACCTCTCAATTTGGTATGGCTTTCCTAGCTTATGCTCTAATGAAGAGTGAGAATCCACCATTATGCATGATTAAAGTAGATATCGAATATGTTTTGTTTTTACTTTATTGCCTCATGTTTTATTTTGCGATGTGTGATTTGCTTTTTTAATTGGGTGGCAAAGTCCGAGTAACCCCGGGTGTGTCACCTTCGCAATTTGCCCGATGATAAATAGAATGACAAATTTCTTAAGGGAGTTTGTCGTTATTAATTTGGATTGAATTTTTGAGTGTAAAGGCTTATAGAGAAACATTTTGATTCAAGAAAGTGGGAGACAACCCATCGATGAACCGTGTTCATGTTCGGCGAATCGTTGGTGAAACCGTGGGTTCGATTGCAAAATTTTGACTTCTGTCATGAACTAGCGTTTCAGTGGCACTTCGCGATTCAAGAGCGGCGATTCGTTGGTGCCGGTGACTGAGGTCTAGACCCAGCTTACTGGTTCATTCTGGCGGCTCATAGGCGCTCTGCCAAGGTCACATTCACCTTTCGTCGATGTTTTGCCAGTGTCACCTGGGTCACCTTACGTCCTTTTGGATATTGTTTTATTCTCCAATGTTCTAAGTGTTTTCTCAAACTTGTGCATTATACTAACCTTAGTCTACAGCATCATGTCCACATCTTGACGAATGAGAAAAGGAAAAGCACCAACGAGCAACATCGACGCACCAAGCTTACCTTCTGATGAAACCCATCATATAGCACATATTCGCTTTGGGCTAGCTATAATGGAAGAGTATTACATGTCCTCCAAGGAAAAATGGTCCATCCATGCTGAAACTCAATTTGAGGTAGAGTCAAAATAGATTTCCCCAATATCTACTATCAGATTGGCATGTGAGATTGGGATCCATTCACCATACCCGTCGACCCCTACTTCCCTGAGTTGGTGTGGGAGTTCTATGCATTATACAGGACATGGAAAAGAATCCTAAAACACAAAAGCCGAACAGATACAATGCCATGCCTACTGTCTGTGTGAGTACGTGGCCAAGAGGTGCACATAACTCCAGAAGCAATCAATTCCCTCTATTGGACTGATCTAATTCAAAATAAATTCAGTGTTCCGCAGGAAGGTGGAAGATAAAGCAAATCAGTTTCAATGGGTAGCTAGAATAATTGCGAGAGATCAACCATAGTGGGCCATCTCCAAGGGTCTGATTTACCATCATGATCTAAAATTTGAAGCTTGTATGTGGATGGATTTGGTATGTGCTCGGTTAATCCCTTCCCAGAATACAACAGAAGTCCCAATTGAAGTTGCAATTCTTGTTTCCTGCATTATGGATCATATACACATCAATGTTGGGGAAATCATGGCAGATTAATTCAAAAGAAGGGCCAAGCAGCGGGCAACATCATTACTATATCCTAGCCTTGTGAGTAGGTTGTGTCTGCGGGCTTCATGCCCTCTATTTTGAAAATTGGATAACACCATGCGGGCTGATAGTATGATTACATTGGACACCAAAACTGATAAAGATGCCCCAGCCTTAAAGCGGCCCAAAGGTATGGAGAACAGGACTCAACCACCATCTTCTATGCTTTGTAGCACAATTGATGGCCAGTTTCAAGCAGCTATGGTCACCACCTCCACACCAATTGACTTGTTCAAAATAGCACAAATGGCCCAAGCTCATAAGAGTCGGATTATAAAGTTAGCCAAGGCTATCCCTTCCATGATCCAATAAGCCATTAAGAAAGTCATGCAACTTGCTAGAGATAAGTTGAGAGGTCTCTATGCTACAGTTGAGGTATTAGAAAGTGATGTGATTTCTTTGAGGAAGGATGTGGCTACAGTCACGGGGCCTCCACTTGCCAGCAACCCGAACCCTCTTGTGCAGTTGTAGTGACATCCCAACCCGAGGCACCCAAAAGCCCGCCGAATTATTGGTGGGTGGGGTATGATAGTTCGTCTAAAATGGTGTCTAATGAAGATATATATCATAGCCGACCATCACAGCCTCCAATGCTCACTGTGAGATAAGTGGATCCATCTTGGAAACCCGGCGAGGTAGACACCACTTCATATCATGATCTTCGAACCTTGCCAGATAAATGGGTGGTTCTCGAACTAGGGAAACCACTAGAACTCCCACTTGATCCATTGATGCTGATTGCATTGGAAATAGCTTCGTGGCATTTTGATGCAGCCATGTACTCCTGGGTCCCTCTATCAATCACTAATTCTTTCAGGGAGTTCCCTTCAACTTGTTGTCTTTTTTATCCATTGGGGGCAATGCATTGTTTGAAGTGGGAGAGGGGAGTGTATATATTATTTCAGGAGAGGTTAAGCTTGATTCAACACAATGAAATAGAGTATCGATAGTGCTGAAGAATGGGTCCTTGCTTTGAATTGTCAAATATTGCATTGTGACCCAAAAATATTTTGTTCGCTTGTGTAAATAGTAGAATAATAATTAAACTCCAAAGGTTTTCTTCATACTACTGTTCTTCCCAATCAGTTAATTACAAGAATTCACTATTAAGCCTCG
>JACEIK010002892.1:51213-68334 GCA_018107945.1 Datura stramonium
CATACAATTTACATGAGAATGTACACACATTGTTGGACAAACAAGGCAAAAGCTATGCATTTGAGTATCAATTTGGCATATAAATATGCCCCTGATCACGCACAAACTCCCCTGCTCTCCTTCCACTTTCGGAATCATATATGGAAACCCTCTTGAGCTGATAGGAGGCCAAGTCTACACTATCCTCTCCTGAGACACCCATCACCTGGGTAATCTTCTGGACTCCTCAAGAAACTCCTGTGTGTCCTTATCCACTTTTGACCCATAAAACTCAGGTGGGCTCATCCTGGTGAAGTCTTGCACCCTAGCCACCGCCGCATGCCCGCGTTTATTTACATAAGCCACAGCCTGCTGGTTTGAGAGAGCAGTCATGGCTTGTGCTAACATCTTAAATGCAGCACTGAACTAAGCATGGCAACCTACTCCGGGAAGGAATCAGCTGGAGCTGGTGGGGTTGGCAGATACCCATCTCCATTTCTATTCCCATGGCCATTTCTATGGCCATTTCTTCTTTTGTTGACTCGGTGGGGAGGACTATTTCTGCAAATGCGTATATAACGAGTAGGAGGAGTAGAGAGAGGTACTTCATCGCATGACATACATCGTGAAAGAAGGGAAATTTCCTAAAATGTTGTAGCCTTTTCCCCATAAGTGTGGCGCGCTTCACACCTATGAAAAAGACTTTATTTAACATTGCTGACACCCTAGTATACACCCAAACCTTTGCTCTAATACCAAGTTTTTCATGAACTGAGCATAGACCTAGGGTTTTACATGGGCCCTACAACCACAAATGGCTATAAGCTAATCCACTATACACACATATCATGAATAGGAGCATCACTAACGAGAAATAAAACCTGAACATAACATAAGTTAAAGTTTGCATGACATAATCACGTAAGTATAGACATGAGTAAACAATGATAAACTATCTATACATAGCCATCTGAAAAGCTTCTAAACATATGATGAGCTGATGGGACAACACCCCCAACTAGCTCATTAAGTCAGAAACTAGAAGACATAATAAAAGGAGTCATGAACCTCTGGTCCCTCGAACCTGAGGCACTGCTCCTTTTTGTCACCTCTGGGTCTAGATGGGAGACTAACTGATGATGGCGCTGGGGCTAAAGATCTCTGGTGGGACTACTTACGGTGCCCACTAGACCTCGACTAGGAGAATATGATGCTATCAATCCTGGCCCTCTTAGCCTCCCTCTCCCGCTCACTCAGTTGAACTGCCTCCATCTTCTGGGCGTACAGGACTACCTGAGCAAAGTCAATATCTTGGAGGAGCATTGTTGTCCGGCAATCTCTAAATAAGGAGTCTGTTTTCCCTTGTACAAACCTACTCACACGGGCCCTCTGATCTGCCACCAATTCAGGCGCATAACTGGATAGACATGTGAACTCCAAGGCATACTCCTGAACCATCCTCTATGAACTCGTGTGGATCCTCATCCACCTTCGATCCAAGGAACTTGGGAGGGTTCGTCCTCATAAAGTCTTGAACCCTTGCTACCACTGCATTACAATTCTGGGGGACATATGCTACTACCTGCTGGTTGACCTGGGCAGTCAGGCCTGTGCTAGCATCTGAATGGCCACCCGGAATTCAGCGTGGGCAACCGGCTCTAGTGCATGGTGCTCATGGTCTGGTGGGGCTTGTTGGTGCCCGTCTCCATTGGCATCCTCATGGCCATTCCATTTCCATTTCTTCTGTAGTTAACTCTACGGGGAGGCATGATTATGTAAACGCGAATAACACGAATTAGAAGGATAAAGAGAAATTTCACCGCATCACATAGATCATAAAGGAAGGTAACATTTCCTAAATTTCTCGTAGCCTCTTCTTCATAAGTGTGGCATGCTTCAAACCCATGAAAAGGACTCTACTTAATGCGGATTTCAGATAACTTAGGACACCTCAAACCTATTGCTCTGATACCAAGTTTGTCACGACCCCAACATAGGTCCGGTTTGAGAGATGGGACAAGGAGCCTCGAGAAACTCCAAGTCGACCCATGGCATGAACTTATATCTAACTCAATCAAATAAAGTAGAAGACTTAACATAATAAACATAGCGGAAGTCTAACCATAGCATAACATCGAAACCAAAATTCTCTTCAAACATGACAAGTGTTCACTACATATAGTTTGAAATCCTCTATCACATCTGATGGGTTGATGGGACAACACCCCCAACTAACCTGACAAGTCTGAAACTGAAAATACAACATAACTGGTAATGAATGGTCCTCGAGAGATGAGGGCTCACCACTTAAGCTGGATGCTAACTCCAAAGAACTGGCTAGTGATAGAGCTTAGTCTGAGGATTAGAGCTTGTATCATAAAATGATACAACATAGAGTATGCGGTAAGTACGTGGAATGTACCAAGTATGCGAGGTAAGCAAAATGTACAGTTAAAATATATTAAAGTTCGTAATACTAGGACAACATGATCGTAACACAAATATCGTAATGCAAATATAAGGCTCAAGGTATTCAAAACATTCGTAATTCATTCATAATCATAATCATGAAGGAAAAACCTTATTAAAAATAACTTGAGCCAAAGTGCATAAAAATAACCATGCATGAATCATGTGGAACAATGGGAGGACACGTCATAACCGACACTATCATGGTAGAGCCTTACATGATTCCCCAACTATCTCATTCAAGTGGGCAGACTCGTGCCAGGCTTCCCAAGCAAGGGTCGTGCAGTATGTGATGTCACAAAGAGGGGATCCATTAATATTGTAATATATATATTACTAAACCTAAGGTGGCACGTAGTTTTGAGACACTGGCGTAGTCCTTTGAATGTTGGGCTACACGGTGCTAGACACTTCTCCCAAAAATATGCACATTAGGCACGTATAGTAACCGTAACATGATTCATGAAATTCATGAATAAATAAATAACATCATCATTGATCCCCATTTAAAATACATGTTTAGCCATGAGCAAGGGCCCATGAATCGACCAAAAGTCATAAATCCATAAATCATGAAATACATGCGTACTTGTAAAACATGTATATTCTTGATATTCATAAATTCATGATGAGAATTTTAGAGAAATCATATCATAAGTCATAAATCATAATGAGTTAATGAACATCAAAGTCAAGATTGAATCATAACGTGAACTTCCATAAAACAGGCATAATTGGGAATAGTTTGTAGAGATTTAAATCCATAAGTTTATAATTCGAAATAGTCATTGAATTTTCCCATGATTAAATAAACGTGAATTTATACATGAGAAAGATTAACCTATAGATTGATCATTAGGATTTCATAATGATTGGGATAAAAACCCCATAGTATTATCAATAGAATTTCATGAATTAGAGAGAGACTAGGCATGGTTTTGAAAAATTTCATCCATTCATAACCCTACATATCTGAGAAGAACTGATTATACCACTCCTTGATAAGCCATTGAAGAATTGAGAAGAACTTGGAAGAAATTGAGCTGGATCACCTCTCTAGACCTTTACTCTTGCATGCATTAATAGGAATAACTTAGAATGAACTTACCCCTCTTAAAACTCATTATTCATTACTTAAAATGATGTAGCTTAGGCCTTAGAATCATAGAAATTACGGGAAAGTCCTTAATGAACTCACAGGGAAAAACTGATTGTCAGTCCCAATGAGGGACTGGACGAGTCATTACCCCTGACAAGGACTCGTGGTCTCCTATCATCAAGTGCACTTCCAGTTTTCCTCAAAGGATCCCCACAAGAGACCTAATGGCTCGTCACTAGTGACCACGACTCGTGGTCACCTCTCGTTAACTCCACTGCCCAAAATATCAAGTCTTTAACCCACTACTGACCACGACTCACCTAACGAATCATGGCATCTGACCATGACTCCTGGTGTCCTGTCGTGGGGTACACTACTAGCTCATCCTTCATCTTTCAACTGACCTTGCCCACAGGTGACCTGACCGCTCGTGGAGCTGACCACGACTCGTGGTCACACCCATGGCCACCCCTAATTTGAAATTTCCAAGAAAGTCAACACTCTCACCACGAGTCACTTAACGACTCAAGGTCAACCTGATGGGTCACAGGACGACTTGTTCTGTGACCTGGTGCAGAAAATTTTATTTTCTCCATTTCAACTCCCAGATCTGATCATTGGGCATTTAGGGTCTAACAGTTGGTGGGGATTGGGTTTTCCTTGACATTCCCTTTTCTCTTGCTTTTTGATGTAGAGGGTGCCTTGCACTTTTCTGGCTGCGAAGATGAAGTCATAGTTCTTCAAAGCCATGTTAATGGCGCAAAAAAAAATATTTCTTTTTCTATTTTAAATAAATAATAAGAAAAAGCAATAGCTATCCTAAGACAAGGAATAAAATTCGAAGGATCGGATGACCAACAATTTGGAGGATAAAATAAAGTGTTAGCGGTACCGTCGGTACAATGGAAAAACATAAGTGGAGACCCATGAGTCGCTGTTGAGCCATCATTTATGGGCAGAAAATTGGGTTAAATTGCTCTCTTCCAGTGCCACACCGGCATTTTGCGGGTCTCAAACACGGGTTTTGGGGTAGTGGCCTGAAGCCTTTCACCAAGACCTACGTTTCAGCTGGCATTTTACCAAGCCCGACCACCAGTTCCCTGGCGGATGCTGCTCAGTAATTTTCACCCCAACTCAGTTAAACGCAACCCCCTCAAATTCATGACTTAGTTGCTCACTTCACATTAAAATTTATTCACTCGAACAACACAACAAAGATAAAAATGATGATTTTCCTTAAAGAAAGACGTGACCCTATCTATCATCAGGTAAATCATGCATTTTAAGCACACGGGGTTACTCAGACTTCACCCCCACCTATTATGGCAAGCACACAACTACATAAAACAGTTTTAGCAAAGATGTGATGAACACTTGCATCAATACTTTCATTTATCACTACCCCCAATATACCTACACTATGAGAAACCTTCAACAATAAAGAAACACAATATGGGGAATGGGGGACATGGGTAGAGAAAGTTTCAAATCTAGTATGTCTCATTTTGTACTCACAATCTCAAACAATCGAACAAGATAAGAGCTCACGAACACATACCAATTTGAGAAGTGAGAAGAGGTAAAGAGATTGAAGCTTTGTGCTTGACCAACAATGGTATCTTCACAATGAGAATTGCTTTTTCTTTTCTTTACTTAATGAGAGATGTCTGAGGTAAGGTGAAATAAAATGAACAAGACAGAGAGACTTTATCGGAGAGAAGGAGGGTGATTGGATGATGAAGGTGGTTTAATGATAGGGAGTTGGGAAGGTGGAAAAGTGGGGAAATGGATTTGGGAAAATGAAATGGTTGTGGGTTAGGTGAAAACATGGAGAGAGGGAGTGTCGGGAAGGTAAAAAAGTTCTTTTGACCAGATTTTTTATTTTTCAAGATCTTAAAATAAAATTACGTAGCTCCACCTACGCTAGACCTGCGGCCTCCGGTGTATATCGATGTTTTGCCAACTCCAGCACAGGTGACCTCTTGTATGCTAGTTCACTGTTGCATGACTGCGGCTGACCGGCAGTTTGCGGTTTGATACCTGTGTTTTCCTAGTTAGTCGTGGTTCACTCTTCGATTCGCAGGTGCACTATTTCATACTCGTGTCACATCGGCGTTTCATGGACTGGCTCTAGCGTTTCACTGGTGGGGCACCGGTTCTCCCCTCTTTTCCCTTACATTTTGGGCTTCACCTGCGTGTGGGCAGTGACTCACTCGTGAGAACCTGCATTTCGCAAGTCTCGCGCCTCCCATGCCTTGTTTGTCTTTTAACTCATTCTTCATCTAATCAACCTACAAAATAAAAATCAACAAAACATCAAAGTATCAAACATAAAAATACTTGGCTTTCCTCCCAAGAAGCATTTTATTTAACATCGTGGCATAACGGATACCTCCTTAATTGTAAGTTTTCTGGAGGGTCATCCTTCACATAAGCTTCAACATTCAAAATTTCATCTTGCTCTCCTTCATCATTGATGACCCCTATCACCTTGCACTCATCCGAGAGCTCAGTGGTTTGAAATACCTTAAAGGTGATTTCATCACCACCTACTGTGAACTTTAACTCCCCTAACTCTCGTCCACAGTGCTCTTCCTATTGCTAGTAGTGGGCACCCCAAAATGATGGGCACCTCAACATCTATTTCACAATCCAATACCACAAAGTCGGTTGGAAGGATCAACTTGTCCACTCGGACCAAAACATCTTCTAGCACTCCCATGGGTTTCTTGATAGACCCGTCCGCCATCAAGAGTCTCATAGTAGTAGTCTTGGGATTTTCCACACCTAGCTTTTTAAATATAAAAAAGGGCATCAAGTTAATGCTCGTGCCAAGGTCACACAAGGCCTTTTTGAAAACACATAGCCCAGTAGTGCAGGGGATAGTGAAAGCTCCAGGATCCTTTATGCTGGGAGCAAGATTACTCACCATGATAACACTACAATGGTGTGTTATTTCTCCTACACCAATATAAACCACCTTCTTTTTCTTTAGCAATTCGTTCATGAATTTTACATAACTCGACATTTGGAGCAATGCATCCACCAAAAGTATATTTATGGACAATTTGCCGAACATCTCAATGAATTTTTGAATCTTATTGTCCTCCTTCTTCTTTGATAACATTTATGGATAAGGAGGTGGAATCCTAGGCTATTCACCCATATCGGTTGAAGCCTCTTTGCTTGTTTCGCCCTCAATAGCCTTCTCGGAGTCAACGTCAACTTCCCCTTCATCAAGTTCTTAAGTATCATCAACAAAATTTGGTGCTTTTTCCACGTCATCGTTCACACCATTGCTTATTTTTAGGTCAACAAATTTTTGGGCTTAACGTCCCCAAAAGCCAACACCTTGCCACTCCTCATGACGATGGCCATGCAATGATTGTCCTTCTTGGGATTAGGTATGGTGTCACTAGGGAGAGTCCATTTTATTCTGGGTATCTCCCCTAGATGCTTGTGGTAATGGGATTGCTGAAGGAAGTCTAACTCGACTTATCGGGTTCATCTAATCTCATACCAGGCCTATATCCTCCATCCTTTTTCCACCAATCAGACTATCAACCTCCATCTTCACCTTGAGGCCAACCTATTTAAATAATCTAAACACAAAACTTGGGAATGTGATGGTAGTGCTCAATCCCCTAGATTAGTCTCGGATCTCCTCTACAATAACCCTCATAATGTTTATGGCGTATCTCGACATGATACACACCACCAAGGCTGCTCTATCTACATAGAGGGTGTTGTCATTGACCATTGGTGCCAACTTGTGGTGGATTAGTATCTTGCAGTCCTTCTCTATGAAGTCCAGTGAGGCTTTGGTGACCTGCTTTCCACTAGCGACCTAGTCCACTTTTGATAACACTCAAATCACACTCCTATAAAAGTACAACATGGATGTTGTCAATATATAACCCAACAAAGGTGGTCGATCCCACAGTCAATATGGTCAAGATATAGGATAATGCTAGTATTTAAATTTTTAAGTGTGTTATCTCCAAAAAGGGGAGGGGGTTATAAAAGCAATTATATGACAATGTTGAGAGCTGATTGTTGTTTTTCAATATTATGCAATTAACTATTGTATGTGTTCCCCATGGATTCATAACTACTTTGGGTTTTACACATGTGAGTTATCCCATTGCTTACTTGTAGAACTGATACTAGGGTTCATCCAAATGACTAGTTCGGTCCTATTGGATGACTATACTCAATAACTGGGTTAGGTCTCATGAGCAATATTACTTCAATCATTATCAATTTGTCCTAAATTAACTATCCTGCGACCGCAACTCAAGTCATACAATGACCTATAAAGATAAAGGCTTTGTTATAATCTGTTTTCCTAATATCTACCTCTAAAGGTTCAAGAAAGTAAAATATTCAGTCAAGTCCTAACATTGCACTATGTTAAGAAACATTACAGATGAAGAGAAGACAATACACGTGTTTAGCATTGGTTTAGAATCACTTTGTGGACCCTAGTTTGTTAATTCACCATTGTCTCCACAACGCTAGTTGTGGAGGTTCTAACCTATCATGATTGTAAGAGAATTATAAGTATTCATAGACAAACACATAATTTAGAACCTACAAATATGATTGGAAAAAAATCCACTTCATTATTTCAATAATTAACGATGAACAAGCCAAGAACAATGGAAGAATCAACTTAAGAAAATCCCAAAAGTTGTTCTCCAATACTCAAAAACTCTCAATAATCGGTCTCTCTAATTGTTTATATACAAAATATAAATATCATTAAAAAATAACCTATAAAAGTATTTACACAACTAATTAGAAACTTTTTCTAAATTAAGAGGGAAACTGCTAAAAACTGTTGCCGACTTCACCTACGACATGTAACATGATTGTACAGGTCGTAGCTTCACTGATACATTGGCTGGCTTCTTCTGATTTTGATTAAGTGTTGGAATCTGGTACAACTTGTACCATGAACCTACGAGTTGAACAATCTGGTCATTTTTTGAACTCACAACTTCAGGAATCCTCTATTTACTTTCGCGAATATCTTGGTACGACTCCTACCTTCATCCTATGACTCGTGACTTCTTGTTGTACATTGCGATCTGCCATTCTTCAATTATTCTAGAGTTTACCATGGCTCCTTGGTAAGGTTCTTAGGAAGTATCACGATGAATGTTTACTACCCGTACCTAGAGACTTCTCCTATGCAGCATCTTCTGGTCCTTACCACGAGTGATATGGTATGACTCATACCTGGGTGGTATAGCTCGTAAAATAAGTCGTACTGCACCTTTTGCCTAAAACACTTAGTCTAGACTTTTCACAACCCTCAGTACGACTCATACTGGGAGGGTATGGCTTTTACTGAGATTCGTACTTAGCCCCTTTTTAGTATTTTTTCCTTCTTTCGCATATTTCAACTCCAACACCTAATTTCCCTAAAACAAAGGAAAAGTGCATCATATCCGTATAAACACCTAATTTTCCTGAAAACAAAGTAAAAGACCATGCTTATTTCCTCAGTTTTAAGCATCAAAAGTGTTGTAAACCCACAAAACATCAATGTCTGAAAGCCTCTACTATCAGATGAGTTGTTGGGACAAGCCCCCAACTAACTCTAAATTCAGAAACTAAAACAAGGTAATAGAACTTAAATGACATAGATAACTGTATTCATCGGAAGATGAGGGATCACCACTACTAACTGATCAATTCTGGATCATATCTAACGACAAGGCTGAGTCTGAGTGCCTAGATATATATCATAAAATGATATCGCATAGAGTATGCTGTCAGTACTTTTAATGTACCGAGTATGTAAGGTAAGTAAAACATGTTGTTAAAAAGTAAGTATGAAATCATGTATATCAAAAAAGATAGAATGTGAGAGTAAGTACATCATGCTAAAACCATTTAGTTAATGTAGTCATATTCATGATATGTTCATCATAAGATAAGCATAATGACCCAAAGTTTAGATATAGAAATCATATCATGTACCATACTTAAAAATCATAGGTTAAAACTCATAAACTACTCAATGGGTCAAATATGTTATAGAACATAATATCGTAAATCTTGAACATAAGTATCTTAAAACATATGGAACAATGGGAGACTTGTTATAATCGACACCATCATTATAAAGCTTACATGATGCCCCAACTATTTTGCTCAAGTGGGCAGAGCCGTCCTAAGCCTTGCAAGGGAAAAGAATGATCAAGGTATAATATCACGAGTGTGCCCACAGGCGGGGGAAGCACTCTTTTGAGAGTTCCCAAATACATACCTATGATATCACGTAGTTTATGAGACTGAGGTCCTCGGACAACCTGGCCAAATCGGTGCTACATATTGCTCCCAAACACATGTATATAGCTCATGAAGATATCTTGAGAGTCTCGACTCCAAAACATCTCTTTAAAACATATCTTGTAAGCCTCAGCTGAATATCATAATGAAACATACTTGACTTTTTATAAGGGCTTGCCCAGATCATGAAATCATGCACACTTAAATAAGGTTTCATAACTTGAAATCATGGAATCATAAGCTTGAGATGTTTTTAAATATTCATGCATACTTTGATATTTCATCATACTAGAAATCATGGGCTGTCACGAACCAGGTTTGGAGCCCGGATCGAGACACTGGACCTGGAAACACGAATGGCTCCAAGATAACCTATAGTACATATATAGGATGGCTTAAAAGCTTAATCAAGTGAAAAAATGAAAATGAATAAGTATAAGACTAAATATTGTAAGCGTATATCAAGCGATAACATCACAATGCTGAATAAAAAAGTTGATCATACTAATTCTGTCTGAAAAGCTTCTACTATCTGATGAGATACTAGGACAAGCCCCCAGCTAACTCCAAGTCAAAAACTAAACTAACATGAAAATTCTAAACTAATAGATGTCCTGGGATGATGAGGACTCACCCAAAAGAAGGGCTAAACTAGACTGATGTGGGAGCAAGTTATCAGTGCGACAGAGCTAGACAACCCGAACTTGTATCATGAGACGATATAACATAGAGTATGTGGTCAGTACTCTGAATGTACTAATTCTGCAAAGTAGGTAAAATAGTCTTAGTAAAAAATAGTTTAAATCATGTATATAAATAAAATAGATCATGCGAGTAAGGACTGCATGTTAAAATCCATATCTTAAATATACACAATCATAAGCTGATTATCATAGTTGAACATAATGACCTGAGATTTAAAAATCAAAATAATATGATTTATCATGCTTGAAATCATAAGTAAAAGCTGATAAACTGATTATTGGGTCAAACATGCTATAAAACATAATATATGTTATACCCCGAAAGCCAAAGGTCAGACTCGGGAGTTGAAACGGAGAAAAAACTTAAAATTAGCATCAGGTATTAGGATGGGTCATGAGGTGACTCGTTCGAGCAGCCCACGAGTCATGATGTGACTTGTGCAGAGTCTTAGGAGTTATTTTTGAAATTTGAGAAGTGGAATCCCCACGGACGGGACCATGAGTCGTGGTCAGTCACCACGAATCATGGGATGAGTTTTGGTCAGTTGATGAAAGTTATTTGAAAATCATAGGCAGTGTACAGGACTAGTGGTGGCCATGAGTTATGGTCACCCAGTGAAAAATTGTGAAGTCTCTCATTGTGACACCCAGACAACTGCTAGACAGTGTACGTGACGGAGGGCGCCACGAGTTGTGGCCCTAGGTGACGAGTCGTTAGGTCCCTCGTGGGGACTTACTGGCAGTTATTTTTTGTGAATTTAGTAAGGGATTTTCCGTAATTCCTAAGATCCTAAGGCCTAAACTACGTTGTTTTGAGTTACGAATTATGAATTTTAATGGGCTTAAGTTCATTTTAGGCCATTTTCATATTCACGCATGCAAGAGTGATAGTCTAGAGAGGTGATCAAGGTAAATCCTTAGAGGTTCTATTCAAATTCTTCTTGGGAATTCAATGAACTGTAAGAATTATCTATAATCAGGTATGTAGGGTTATGAATGGGTGAATCATTTCACACCCATGCCCATTCCCTCTCTAAATCATGAATTTCCTATGCCAAAATCTATGGGGTTTTAACCCAATGCATGAAATTCCTAATTTCTCTACATGGGTATGATTTAAATATGTATTTCATTATGAATCATGGAAAAGTTTTATATTGTTTTTAATAAAAATCATATTTCAAGTTTTATGAATTAAAAAGGCCCATTAATGAGAAGTTCATGAAAGATGAGATTTGTGATGAATGTATGATTATGATGAAAAGAATGTTTTCAAGCTACCCATGTTTATAATGATGTTTTCAATATGAATTGAGTATTTTCAAGCATGCTAGAAAATTGGGAAATTCCCACATGTTCAAGTATGATTATGATTTCCTGAATTGAGCTTACCACATGGATTTGGAGTGAAAACTCCCAATTATCTTTTAGCTTGTTGTATGTTTTGAGCTAAAGCTTCTCATGTGCGTGATTTCATATTTGAGATGTATTTGATTATTGAGCTTCATCAATAGACAATGTTGAGCTTCGTTGAAAAACAATGGAGAGCATATGCATGTTTTTGGCAGTAGTGTCTAGCACCGAGTAGGCTAAGGGTCGACCACCCTATGCCTCAGAACTACACCCAAACGTAGGTTTATTCTCATATATTATTTTGGGACATCCCTTGTGAGCTATTCCCTGCCCCGATTGGGCCACAAGCTTGATATCGATATCATGGTATCATCCCTAGCCCTTGCAAGGCTTTGGACGACTCTACCCACTTGAGTGTGATAGTTCGGACCACGTAAGCTCTATCGTGGTATGTTAGTTACAAGATAAGTCTCCAATTTTTTCTCATGATTTATGTTATGCATGTTCATCATTTATGAGATTTATACATCTATATATGTTCTAAAGCAGGTTTGACTCAATGTTTAGATTTACTCATGACTATAAGACTATAGCTTTGAGTCAATCGATTCAGTCATGATGTTATGTTATGTTATGATGAGATTGTGATTTCAGAAAGAATGCATGCAAGCTCTACTATCAAATTCTTATTATTTACATTAGGCATGTTTTAAAATAACTTTAGTTACTTAAGCGGTTTTACTTACCTTGTATACTTGGTACATTTCACATATTGACCACATACTCTATGTTGTTTCATCTCATGATATAGGACCCAACTCTCAGGCTCAGCCCCATTGATAGTTAGTCTTCAGAGTTAGCATCTTACATTGTTGGTGAGTCCTTATCTCCCGAGGACTAGACTTATTCGGATTTCCTTTATGTATTTTTAGTTTCAACTTTATTAAGTTTGTTGGGGTCTTGTCCCATCAACTCATCATGTTTAGAGTCTTTTCAGACAACGGATGTAATCAACTTAAGATTGTGTGTTCTAATGTTATGTTTAATTTAGACTTGTACTATGATTATCTTGTTGATTCTTCAGTTTTATCGATTGTGTTAGAAGTATGTTCATTCCATAGGTCGACTTGGAGTCTCTCGAGGCTCCTTGTCCCATGTTGCAATCTGGGCCTCCATCCGGATTGTGACAAACTTGATATCAGAGCAATAGTTTTGATGTGCCCTAGGGTGTCTGAAAGCCGCGTTGAGTAAATTCTTTTTTATGGGTGTGAAGCGCGCCACACTTATGATAAATAGGCTACGAGATGTTTAGGAAAAGTTTCCTTCTTTCATGATCTATGTCGTGCGATAAAATATCTCCCTATCCTTCTTATTCATGCTATTCATGATTGCAGAATCATCACTCCTAGAAGACTAAATGGAAGAAGGAATGGTAATGGAGACGACCATGAGAATGGAAACGGAAACGGGCACCAGTAGTCCCCACTAGTCCAGGAGAAGAATGCACTGGAGTCGATTGCCCATGTTGAGTTTCGGGCACCTATTCAGATGTTCATGTAGGCCTTGACCGCCCAGGTCAATCAGCAAGTAGTTGCGCATGTCCCGTAAAATGGAAATGCGACTACGGCTCGGGTCAGGAATTTCTTGAGGATGAACCCGCCATTGTTCCTCGGATCAAAATAAGAAGAGGACCCGCATGAGTTCATTGATGAGATTGTGAAGATCACCCAAGTCATGGGGGTGAATGGAGTTGAGTGTGCGGAGTTTGCCTCATATCAGCTGAAAGGGGTCGCACAAAACTGGTTTCATCAATGCAAATATAGTAGGGCTGTCGGGGCAGGCCCTGTCACTTGGGAGGAGTTTCATGTTGTATTCTTAGGTCGGTTCTTCCCTTGTAAGATGAGGGAGCTGAAGGAAGTCGAGTTCGTGAATCTTAAGTAGGGGAGAATTACAGTCCAGGAGTATGCCCTTGAGTTCACTCACCTATCGAAGTACACCTCGGAGTTAGTGGCTGATCAAAGGGCGCGCAGGTGAGAAGGTTGGTTCATGAAGTGGTGAGCTAGTTGGACAAGGATTGTAGGACCACTATGCTACACCAGGACATGGACTTCCCTCGGATAGTTTTGTATGCCCAGCAGATAGAGGCAGCACATATGAGGGAGAGGGAGGCCAAGAGGACCATGACTGATACTTATGGATTTTCTCAGCTGAGGTCAGGTGGTGGGCAGCGACAACAGATCCACCAGAGATTTTTATCCCCATCCTCTCTAGCGTTGAGTGTGCCATCATGGCCTAGGCACGATCAGAGGGGGCGAACATTAGGCTCGAGGGGTCAGAGTAGTAGACCCGCAGATTCTAGTATCCCAGCTTGCTGCAGATGTCGTCGAGGACACACAGGCCAGTGCTTAGAAGGTATAGGTGCTTGTTTCGGGTGTGGGAAGCCCATACACATGCTTAGAGATTGTCTGGCAGCGAGATTGAACCATGATGGAGGACGAGGCCTAGCTTCTAGCTCAGCAGCCCTTTATGCACGCTCAACACATCAGGGGGCATCTACCAGAACATGTGGTGGTCAGGTCCAAAACAGGTTATATGCCTTAGCATCCCGCTAGGAGCAGGAGGTCTCCTCGAGTGTAGTCACTATTATATTACGAGCATACCATCTTGATATGTATGCTTTTTTAGATCCGGGGTCTAACTTATCTTTTGTGACGCCTTATGTGTCCAATAGCATCGGAGTCAGTCCCAAAGTCTTGTCAGAACCCTTCTCAGTTTCTACTCCAGTAGGTGAGTCAGTTGTATCTAGATGGGTGTACAGAAGTTGCCCGATCTCAGTCCTTCAGAAAGTCACCTCAGCAAACTTAATAGAGTTAGCCATGACCAATTTCTATGTTATCCTCGGCATGGATTAGCTATTTTAATGTTATGCCTCGGTTAATTGTACAACTTGGGTAGTAGAGTTCATATTTTCAGGTGGGCTAGTCTTAGGATGGAAGGGTAGTTAAGCTATGCCTGTAGGTCGTTTCATCTCCTACCTTAAGGCCAGAAAGATGATTTCTAAGGGTTGTATGTACCATATAGTTAGGTTAAGGATGCGAAATCTGAGACCCCGACTATCCAATCTGTTCCAGTAGTATGTGAGTATCCAGAGGTCTTTTCTGATGATTTATCAAGAAATTCTCCTGAGCGGGAGATTGATTTTGGTATTGACCTTCTTCCTGATACGCATCCTATATCTATTCGTCCTTACACAATGGCTCCAGCTGAGCTAAAGGAGTTGAAGGACCTATTAGATATGGCTTTCATTAGACCCAGTAAGTCCCCATATGGTGCACTAGTTTTCTTTTTCCGAAAGAAAGATGGTTCCGTTCGAATGGGTATTAATTATCGAAAATTGGACAAAGTCACCATAAAGAACAGGTATCCTCTACCCAGGATTGATGATTTATTCAACCAGCTTCATGGTGCCAAATGTTTTTCAAAGATAGATCTCAGATCCGGGTGCCATCAGCTCAGAGTTTGGGAGAGAGATATCCCGAAGACAGCCTTCAGGACGCGGTATGGTCATTATGAGTTTGTAGTTATGTCTTTTGGACTAACGAATGCTCCTACAGCCTTTATGGACTTGATAAATAGGGTGTTCAAGCCATACTTGGATATGTTCGTGATCGTGTTTATTGATGATGTCCTGATATACTCTCGGAGCGAGGAGGAGCATGCCGCTCATTTGAGGGTAGTGTTGCAAACTCTTAAGGATCGCCAATTATATGCCAAATTCAGCAAGTGTGAGTTTTGGTTGAACTTAGTGGACTTTTTGGGCCATGTGGTATCAAGCAAATGAATAAAAGTTGACTCTCAGAAAATAGAATCAGTGAAGAATTGGCCTAGACCGGGGAATCCTTTAGATATTTGGAGTTTTTTGCCTTTAGCCGGATACTCTCGAAGGTTTGTGTGAGGTTACACGTCAATTGCAACACCTTTGACCAAATTGACCCAGAAGAAGATGAAATTCCAATGGTCGGAGGCTTGTGAAAACAGCTTCCAAGAGTTGAAGACTCGACTTACTTCAGCTCCATTGTTGACCCTACCCGAAGGTACCTATGGGTTCGTATTGTATTGTGATGCTTCAAGGATCGGACCTGGGTGTGTATTGATGCAGCATGGAAAAGTTATAGAATATGCCTCCAGACAGCTAAAGGTGTATGAGAAGAAATACCCGACCCATGATCTCGAATTGGCCTGGCTAGTATTCTCCTTGAAGATATGGCGAAACTATTTGTATGGGGTCCATGTGGATATGTTTACGGACCATAAGAGTTTACAATATGTGTTTACCTAGAAGGATCTCAATCTTCGGCAAAGGAGGTGGTTGCAGTTACTCAAGGACTATGATATGAGTGTTCTTTACCATCCGGGAAAGGCTAATATTATAGCAGACGCACTTAGTAGACTATTAATGGAGAGTGTGTCTCATGTGGATGAGGGAAAGAAGGAGCTGGTGAAGGATGTGCATCGACTCGCAAGGTTGGGAGTTCAGTTGGTTGACTTGACTGATGGCGGTTTTGTTGTTCAGAATGGATCAAAATCGTCATTGGTGACTGATGTAAAGGCTAGGAAAGATGAGGACCCGATTTTGGTAAAGTTAAAGGAAACCATTCAGGATCTGAAGGTATAGGTCTTATCCAAAGGGGGAGGTGGTGTGCTTCGATACCAGGGTCGCTTATGTGTTTCGGATGTGGATGATTTAAGGAGTCGGATCATAGCGAGGCTCATGGAACCAGGTATTCCATCCATCTAGGTGCCACCAAGATATACCGTGACTTACGGGAAATATATTGGTGGAATTGCATGAATAAGGATATAACAGAATTTGTAGCTAAGTTTCCAAACTATCAGCAAGTGAAGGTCGAGTATCAGAGGCCGGGAGGTATGCTACAGGATATCGGCATCCCTACGTGCAAATGGGAAGACATCAATATGGACTTCATCACGGGGTTACCTTGCACTCGTTGATAATATGAATCCATTTGGGTGGTGGTAGACAAGTTGACTGATCGCGGGCAAAAATAGCATGTCCAAGTGATACTTTATAACTTAAATTAACCTTGTTTATCAAGTATTTTATACATTTTCATGTAATTTTATATAAATGTGAAGATATGTGCTAACCAACATGATTAGTCCTTGTTTTGTAGGTTTTAATGATTTTTAGGA
>JACEIK010002892.1:76214-90113 GCA_018107945.1 Datura stramonium
AGTCCAGTCCCTGTGGGATCGATACTTGGCTTACTTGAGCCACTTACTACTTGTTCGACCACGTGCACTTGCGTGTAGTCATCCAGACACCCGAACATTGACCAAGGCCGCTCATTTTCTACCGGTCAAAACCACGAATTCGGCGGAGGACTATGCCAAACTATATATCGAGGAGCTAGTTCGATTGCATGGAGTTCCCTAGTCAATTATATCAGACAGAAGAGCTCAATTTACCTCTTAGTGTTGGAGGTCGTTTCAAAAAGGACGTGGTACTCAGGTTAAACTCAGCACAACATTTCACCCCCAAATGGATGGTCAAGCAGAGCAGAACATTCAAACTCTTGAGGACATGTTGAGAGCATGCGTGATTGACTTCAAGGGTAGTTGGGATGATCATTTGCCTGTTATCGATTTTGTATACAATAACAACTATCATTCCAGTATTCAGGTGGCGTTGTTTGAGGCTCTTTATGGGCGAAGATGTAGATCGCGCATTGATTGGTTTGAGGTTGGTAAAGCAGCGATAATAGGACCAGATTCGGTTTATGAAGCTATGGAGAAGTTTCAATTGATAAGGGACAGGTTGAAAACTGCTCAAGTCTCTAAAAGTCCTATGCCAATGTGAGAAGAAGAGAACTTGAGTTTGAAGTTGATGATTGGGTATTTCTAAAGGTGTCTCTCATGAAGGGAGTGATAAGGTTCGTAAAGAAGCAGAAAGTTAGTCCCCACTATGTCGGCCCAGATCGGATAGTGAGATGTGTCGGCAAGGTGGCTTATGAATTGGAGTTGCCCTCAAAATTAGCCTCCGTGCATCCTATTTTTCATATGTCGGTCATAAAGAAGTGTTTGGGTGAACCAGCTCTACTTGTCCCGACGGACAGTATTTGTGTGAAGGACAGCCTCAATTATGAGGAGGTTCTGGTGGAAATACAGGATCTCCAGGTTCAAAGGATAAGGAACAAGGAAATAGCTTCAGTGAAAGTGTTATGGAGGAATCAGCATGTTTAAGGAACTATGTGGGAAACCGAAGCGGACATGATGACTCGATACTAACATGACCCGAACGGGGTCCGAAATGTTCCACGGGATAAAGAGCCCCGAGAGATCCCAACTCGACCCATGACATAAGCATATATCTGACTCAATCAATAACTGAATAACCAAAAATACAATCATAGTGGAATTCTAACTTGAATATTACATTAGAATATAAAATCCGAAGTTAACTACATACATATGTCTGAATAGCCTCTAAACATGACGAGTTGATAGGACAAGACTCTAACTAACTCAACAAGATAAAAGCAAAATACATAAATAAAAGATGAATAGTCTAGTCCTCGGAAGATTAGGACTCACCAATAAGGCAAACGCTAACTCTGATAATCTGACTAGGAGTGGGGCTGAAGCTGAGAGCAGGGTCCTGTATCATGAAGTGATACACCATAGAAAGTATGCAGTCAGTATGTGGAATGTACCGGGTATGCATGATATATAAAACCGCTAAAGTAAATAAAATCATTTAAAGACAATGAATAATGTAAGCGTAAACAAAAGAATCGGAGAGTAGGGCTTGCATGCATTATATATGAAATCATGATCTCTTCATAACATAACTTCATAACATCATAATTGAATCGATTGACTCAAAGCTGAATTCTGTCATTTATAAGTAAAAGTTGAACATTGAGTCAAATCTTCTTTAGAACATGCATTTACATAAATCTCCTAAGTAATGAATATGAAAAATCTGAAATCATGAGGAACAATGGGAGACTCATCTTTTAACTGATATATCACGATAGAGCTTACGTGGTCCCGACTATTACACTCAAGCGGGCAGATCCATCCAAAATATTGCCAGGCTAAGGACGCTACCATGATATCGATACCAAGTTGAAGACCTATTTGGGCAAAGGAAGCTCACAAGGGAGGTCCCAAATCATATAATAGAATAAACCCACGTTGGCACGTAATTCTGAGGCATAGGGTGACCGACCCATAGCCTACTCAGTGCTAGAACATACTTCCAAAAACATGCACATGCTCTACATCGTTTATAATGAAGCTTAACATCATCTATTGACGAAGCTCAATAATCAAATATATCTCAAATATGAAATCATGCATATGCGAAGCTTTTAGTTCAAAACATTCCACAAACTGAAAGCATAATGGGTAGCTTTCATCAAAATATCTCAGTATTATCACATATACATCACAAATCTCACTTTTCATGAACATCTCATCCATGGGCTTTAAAATTCATAAGACTAGAAACATGATTTTTAATGAAATTCATTGTAAAAATTCCCTATGCTTCATAATTTGATAATAGAATCATAATCAACTCATAACCATGTATTGAAATAGATAATTCATGAATTTGGGTGAAAACCCCATAGATACATCATAGAGTTTCATGCTTTGAAGAGAAGGATTGGGCATGGGTGTGGAAGAAACCACCAATTCATGACCCTACATATCTATTGGAGGCTGAATCTTACTCTCCCTTGAATTCCCAAAATAAAATTGAAGGAGAAAACCTTGAATCACCCTTTGATCACCTCTCTATCACCCTTCTATTCTTTATCTTGCATGAGTGAATACTTTAGGATAGTTTTCCCCTCTTAAACCCACCTTTCATATCCTAAAATGACGTATTTTTGGACCCTAGCGCATAGGATTATGAAAGGACCCTTACTTAATTCGCAGGATTTTGCTGACTACCAGTCCCCACGAGGGACTGGACGACTCATCCCCAGATGCCATGACTCAAGGCTCCAACCCATCAGGTACACTGCTAAAATCCATCAGGGGACCCCACGAGGTACCCCACCAATCATGGTGGCTGACCACGACTCGAGGTCACCACCCGTGATCCCCACTGTCAAAAATTTCCTTGCCAACTCCCCATTCCAGGCCACAAGTTACCCTATGAGTCATGTGGCCTGACCATGACTCATGGTGTTGTACCCCAGAAACCCAAGGATCAGACCCGGGAGTTGAAATGGAGAAAAACTGAAATTCTACACCAGGTCATAAAATTGGTCGTTAGGTGACCCATGAAGAGGGACCACGAGGCGTGATGTGACTCGTGGTCAAGGGTAAGTGAATGAAGTTTTGAAGGGTCACCAAGGGCATGATCATGAGTCGTGGTTAGGCCATACGACTCGTGGAGTCACCTGTGATTTGGACTGGAAATGTTACAAGGATAGTATAGGAGTGTAGGCCACGGATGGTGACCACGAGTTGTGGTCACTCACCACGATTCGTGGTGTCCTCCGTTAGGTCCCATGGTGATTATTTGCAGTGTACCTCACAACTCATGACCACAAGTCATAGGCCTTGGTGACGAGTCGTCCAGTCCCTCGTGGGGACTAGCAATTAGCAAAATTCTACATTTATGTAAGGGATTTTCTGTAATTCCTAAGTTGTAGGGTCCTAAACTACGCCGTTTTAACCTCATAAAGGTGGGTTTAATAGGGGAAAGACTAGCTTAAGTCCTCATTCATGCATGCAAAGGAATAGATTATGGTAGAGAGGTGATCTAGAGTGATTCAAGGCTTTCTTCCCCAACTTTCCTCTTGGGTAATCAAGGGAGTGTAGAGTTGAGCTCCAACCAGGTATGTAGGGTTACGAATGGGTATTTCTGTTCACACCTATGCCCATCCTCTATTAGTTTAAGAAATTCTACCAAAAATCTCATGGGGTTCTAATTCAATTTTTGTGAAAATCCAATTATTTGCTAATGGGTTGTTATGATCTATAATTTACATCATATTTTATGGATTTTGATCAGATTTTACAACTATTTTCAATTATAAATTTATTGATTTCAATCTCTAATCAATTAAGCCTACATATGCATGATCTATGATGAACCGATTTACGATCTACACTTTAATTATTGATATTTACAAACTCAGCATGGTCTATGATTTAAAATATGGTTTACTTAAATACCCAACATTATTTGATGATTTACAAATTATGTGCATGATTTCAAGTATGCATGGGCCTTATGATTTGTGAACTATTGATGATAAAAAGTACGTTCTCAAGTTACCCATGTGTATAAGTATGTTTTCGAAGTAATTGAGTATTGTAAAATATGGTAAAGTATTGCGCAATGCCCACATGATGATGAATGATTTACGGTTTATGAAATGATTATCATGATCCATCAATTTATGATGTTGGCCGACTAAAGGGCCTTTGATTCTTGGCTAATAATATTTAATAGGAATCAATGAATGATGAATGTTTATTTTTTCCATGAATCTACATGAATGATGTTATTGATTTATGTCTGAACCTATATGCCTGTTTTTAGGAGCCGTGTCAAGTACAGAGCAGTTCGGCATTCAAAGGAATACACCGGTGTCTCATAACCATGTGCCACCATGGGTCTATAATGATACATTACAATGATAATGATCCCCTTTTTTCCTGATATCACATAATTCACGTCCCTCGCGTGGCAATCCATGGGAGACTCTGCCAACTTGAGTGAGATAGTTGGGGTATCATGAAAGGATCTACCATGATGGTGTCGGTTATGACAAGTCCTCCCATTGTTCCGCATGTTTTTATGCACTATTATGTTCATGATATTGGATCAAGTGATAATTTGATAAAGTTTCTCTTATGATTATGAAAATGAATGATTTATGAATGATTTGAACACCTTGAGTCTTACGTTATGTCACGATATTTATGATATGAGTATGATGTCCTACTCTCATGATGTTTTATGAGTTTTCGTGTATTTTAAATGTCCGTTTTACTTACCTTGCATACTCGGTACATTCCACATACTGACCGCATAGTTTCTATGTTGTATCATTTCATGATACAGGACCCGCCTCTCAAGTTCATCCTAATCTATAGATCATATCAGAGTTCACCTTCAGCTTATTGGTGAGTCCTCATATTCCGAGGGCTGTTTGATAGACATTTATGTTAGTTTGGGGTGTTTTCCCATCAACCCATCATACATAGTAGAGGCTTTCAGATAGTATGTAGCACTCAACTTGCATGTATGTCTAGTGACTCCCTATGTTATGTTATGTTATAATATGTCTACGTTTACGCTATGCGTTACATTCAGTTTTTTGCTCAAAGAGAATGAAGTTATATGCATGCTTATGCCATTGGTCGACTTGGGGCCTCTCAAGGATCCTTGTCCCGTGTTACGATTCGGGTCTATGTTCGGGTTGTGACACGTGGTCATGCCCGTGGTGACCCTTCTAGGCCAGACTCTTCTTCCTTGACCACAAGTCACCCCACGACTCGTGGTCCCTCCTCACAGGACACCTGATGACCTATCCTGTGATCTGGTGCCAAATTTCGGTTTTTCTCCATTTTAACTCCCGAGTCTGATCTTTGAGCTTCCGGGGTACAACAATATATCCCCCTTTGGACAATTCATCCTCGAATGTTGGATAATACACAAAGAAGCAGAGATATGCAGTTATCATAATCAAATACTGATCATTTATACCGAAAACTGACAGAATGACTACCTCCAATTCAAAATACACAGTTGAACTGAATTCACGAATCATACATACATCCACATACATAAAAGAAACTTGCGTGCATGAACTAGATATGAAACTAAATGGAGCTTTAGGTAAAAACTGATACCTCAAGTTGTCACTGAGTCGGTAAAGAATAAATATGGGTATCTAGCCATCATATCTGCTTCGTCCTCCCACGTAGCTCCTTCAACATGATGATTCCTCCATAACACTTTAACTGAAGCCACTTCTTTGTTCCTTAGCCTTCAAACCTGTCGATCTAGTATTTCCAACGGAACATCCTCATAGCTAAGGCTATCTTTTACACCAACACTGTCCACCGGGACAACTAAAGATAGATCACCCAAACACTTCTTCAAAAGAGATACGTGAAACACAGTATGAACGAGAGGTAACTCCGAGGGAAACCCCAACTCGTATGCCACCTTACCAACCCGTTTAACAATTCGGTAGGGACCAACATAACGAGGGCTGAGTTTTCCCTTCTTTCCAAACCGCACTACACCCTTCATGGGAGATACTTTTAGAAATACCCAATCGTCCACCTCAAACTCCAACCCTATCCTCCTCACATCAACATATGACTTTTGACGAGTCTGAGTGGTTTTCAGCCTGTCCGTTATCAACTAAACCTTCAGCACGGCCTCAAGAACAGAATCAAGCCCTATCATAGCTGCCTCACCAACCTCAAACCATCTGATGGGTGATCCACACCTCCGCCCATAAAGAGCCTCGAATGATGCCATCTGAATGCTGGAGTGATAGCTATTATTTTAAGAAAGCTCGATTAATGGCAAGTGATCATCCCAACTACCTTTTAAATCCACTACACATGCTCTCCGCATGTCCTCGAGAGTTTGGATTGTCCGTTCTGCTTTACCATCCTTTTGTGAATGAAATGTTATAGTGAGCTTAACTTGAGTCCCAAGCCCTTTATGAAAGACCATCAAAACTGGGAGGTAAATTGAGTACCTCGATCTAAAATAATGGACAAGGGACCTCCTTGCAATTCAACCAACTCCCGAATATATAACTTGGCATAATCCTCCGCTTTCGTGGTTTTCACCGGTAGAAAATGTGCAGTCTTGGTCAACCTGTCTAGCACAACCCAAATGGAATCATATTGTTGGCGAGTATGAGGTAGTCTTGCGATGAAGTCCATATTAATATCTTCCCACTTCCATGTAGGAATGCTGATATCCTGAAGTACTACTTCTGGCCTGTGAAGCAACCTTTACTTGCTGATAGTTCGAGCACTTGGCTACGAAATCTGCTATATCCTTCTTCATGCCATCCCACCAATAGAATTTTCGTAAATCACGATATATCTTAGTGGCATCCAGATAGATGGAATACCTGGATCAATGTGCCTCATGCAATATATGACTCCTCAAATCATCAAACTGGAACACATAGGCGACCCTGGTACCGAAGCACACTATCTCCCCCTTAGGAGAAGACCTCCACCTGCTGACATCGAATGACTTCCTTCAACTATACCAAAGTTGTGTCCTCATCTTATCCAGCCTTTACATCTGTCACTAAAGATGATTCAGATCCACTTTGAAAAACAACACCGCCATCGATAGAGCCAACCAACCTAACTCCTAACCTCGCGAGATGATGCACATCCTTCACCAGCTCTTTCTTTCCTTCACCCACATGGGAACACACTCTCCATCGAGGGCATACTAAGTGCATCCGCCACCACATTAGCCTTACCCAGATGGTAAAGATCACTCATATCATAGTCTTTGAGTAGATCTAACTACTTCCTTTGTCGTAGATTGAGGTCCTTTTGTGTGAACACATATTGTAAGCTCTTTTGGTCCGTAAAAAAATCCATGTGAACCCCATACAAGTATTGTCACCATATCTTCAGTGTGAATACCACTGTGACCAATCTAAATCATGGGTCGGGTAATTCTTCTCATGGATCCTTAACTGTCTAGAGGCATAGGCTATCTCCTTCCCTCGCTACATCAGTACGCACCCGAGTCTGATCCTTGAAGCATCACAATACACTACAAAACCATCTGTACCCTCGGGTAGGGTCAACACCAGTGCAGTAGTAAGTCGAGTCTTCAACTCTTGGAAGCTCATCTCACAAGCCTCTGACCATTGGAACTTCACCTTCTTCTGAGTCAACTTGGTAAAAGGCACTGCAATGGATGAAAAACCTTCAACAAATCTCTGGTAATAGCCAACTAAGCCTAAGAAACTCCGAATATCCTAAGGGTTCACCGGTCTAGGCCAATTCTTCACCGCCTTGATTTTCTGAGAATCTACCTTTATGCTCTCAGTTGACACCACATGGCCAAAAATGCTACGGAGTTTAACCAAAACTCGCACTTGCTGAACTTGGCATACAATTGGCTATCCTTGAGAGTTTGAAGCACTACTCTCAAATGAGCGGCATGCTCCTCCTCGCTCGGAGAGTATATAAGGATGTCATCTATGAACACGATCACGACCATGTCCAAATATTTCTTGAACACCCTGTTCATCAAGTCCATGAAAGCTGTAGAGCATTCGTTAGACCAAAAGACATGACTAGAAATTCATAATGGCCATACCGCATCCTGAAGGCTATCTTCGGGATATCACTCTCCTAAACTCTGAGCTGATGATACCCGGACTTGAGATCTATCTTTGATAAGAACTTGGCACCCTGAAGCTGGTCAAACAAACCATCAATCCTAGGTAAAGAATACATGTTCTTGACGGTGACTTTGTTCAATTGTCGATAATCAATACACATGCGAAGAGAACCATCCTTCTTTCAGACAAAGAGAACTGGTGCACCCCATGGAGACTTGCTTGGTATAATGAAACCCTTATCTAATAAGTCCTTCAACTTCTCTTTCAACTCCTTTAGCTCGGTTGGAGCCATCATGTATGGAGGAATAGATATAGGATGCTTGTCGGGTAGAAGGTCAATACTGAAATCAATCTCCTGCTCGGGAGGAACACCTGGCAAATCA
Source organism: Datura stramonium (assembly GCA_018107945.1). NCBI lineage: Eukaryota > Viridiplantae > Streptophyta > Magnoliopsida > Solanales > Solanaceae > Datura > Datura stramonium. The sequence continues at coordinate 84,745 of JACEIK010002892.1, forward strand.
TCAAAAAAGATCTCTGGATACTCACGTACTACTAGAACTTACGGGATAGTCGGGGTCTTGGACTCAACATCCTTAACCCTAACTAGATGGTACATGCAACACTTAGAAGTCATCTTCCTAGCCTTAAGGTAAGAAATAAAACAACCTACAGGCATAGCTGAACTACCCTTCCATTCAAAGACTCGCTCATCCAGAAATCTGAACTCTACCTCTCGGATTCTACAATTAACTGAAGTATAGCATGCAAATAGCCAATCCATTCCGAGAATCACATCAAAATCAATCATGGCTAACTCTATCAAATCTGCTGAGTTGACCTTTTGAAGAACTAAGACTGGGCAACCTCTATACACCCGTCTAGCTATGACTGAGTCACCTACTGGAGTAGAAACTTAGAAGGGTTCTGACAAGACTTTGGGACTGACTCTGAAGCTACTGGCCACATAAGGTGTCACAAAAGATAAGGTAGCCCCCGGATTTTGCAAAGCATAAACACCAATATGGAAAACTCGTAACATACCAGTGATCACATCGGGGTAGACCTCCTGCTCCTGATGGGATGCTAAAGCATTGAATCTATTCTGGCTCTGACCGCCATTTGTGCTAGTAGATGCCCCCTAATGTGTTGTTCGGGCGGGAGGGGCTGCTGAATTAGAAGATGGGCCTCAGGCCCCAACCTAATCCTGTCTCACTACTAGACAATCTCTAAGAATGTGTTTGGGCTTCCCACACCCGAAATAAGCACCTAAACTTTCCAAGAACTAGCCTGGCTGCCCTCGACCACATTTGCGACAAGATGGGATGCTAGAATCTGTGGGTCTACTGCTCTGACCCCTGGAGCCTAATGATCGCCCTCTCTGATCATGTCTAGGACTTGATGGAACACTCAATGCTGAAGATGCTGGCGTTGATGATCTCTGTTGAGTCAGCTATCGGTGCCCACCACCAGACCTCTGTTGAGAGAATCTATGGTCCTCGATCCTGGCCCTTTTGGCATCCCTTTCTCTCAAATGCACCACCTCCATCTACTGAGCATACAACACTATCCGCAGGAAATATATATCCTAATGGAGCATAGATGTCCACCAATCCATGTCCAAGTATCTCGCTACTCCATGGACGAATCAACTCACCCGCATCCTCTGATCGACTACCAACTCTGGGGCATATTTCAATAGGCGAGTGAACTCAAGGGCATACTGTTGTACAGTCATTCTCCCTTGCTTAAAATTCACGAACTCAGCTGCCTTTAGCTCCCTCATCTCCTGAGGGAAGGCTGGTCTAGAAATGCAACATGGAACTCTTCCCAAGTGACCGGACCTGCTCCTGCGACCCTCTATCATTCTATTGGAGAAACCAGATATGCACGACCTCTTTTAATTGATAAGTGGACAACTTGGCGCACTCAACCCCATTCACCCCCATGACTTTGGTGATATTTACAATCTCGTCTACGAACTCATGTGGGTCCTCATCTACCTTTTACCCAAGGAACTCCGACAGGTTCATCCTCAAGAAGTCTCTAACTCGAGCCACCGTTGTGTTGTGATTTTGCGGAACATGCACAACGGCCTGTTGATTGACCTGAGCGGTTAAGGCCTGCGCAAGCATCTGAATAGCAGCCTGGAACTCAACATGGGTAGCTAGTTCCGGTGCCTGAGGCTCTTGAGCTGGTGGGGCTTGCTAATGCCCATGACCATTACCATCCGCGTGGCCTTCACCATCTCCATTCCTCCTTCTGTTCACTCGTTGAGGAGCCATGATTCAACAATCGCAAATACAACGAATTAGAAAGATATAAGGACTATTCATCGCACGACATATATCACGAAGGAAAGGAACATTTCCTAAATGCCTTGTAGCCTCTTCGTCATAAGTGTGATGTTATTCACACTCATGAAGAAGACTCTACTTAACGAGGCTTTCAGACACCCTAGGACTCTTCAAAACCTAATTCTCTGATACCAAGTTTGTCACGACCCGAACGGGGCCCAGATTGTAACACGGGACACGGAGCCCCAAGAGACCCCAAGTCGACCCATGGCATAAGCATACATTTGACTCAATCAAGAACTAAATAACCAACAATACAATAATAGCGGAAGTCTAACTTGAATATAACAGCAGAATATAAAATCTGAAACTGAATACATACATATGTACGAATAGCCTCTAAACATGACGAGTTGATGGGACAAGACCCCAACTAACTCAACAAGCTGAAACTAAAATACATAAAGAAAAGATGAATAGTCTAGTACTCGGAAGATGAGGACTCACCAATAAGGCAAACTCTAACTCCAATAATCTGACTAGGAGCGGGGTTGAAGTTGAGAGCCAGGTCATGTATCATGAAATGATACAATATAGAAAGTATACGGTCAGTATGTGGAATGTACTGAGTATGTACGGTACGTAAAACCGCTAAAGTAAATCAAATCATTTAAAGACAATGCATAATGTAAGCGTAAACATATGAATATGAGAGTAGGACTTGCATGCATTCTATATGAAATTATGATCTCTTCATAACATAACATAACATAACTTCATAACATCATAACCTAATCGATTGACTCAAAGATGAATTCTAATATTCATAAGTAAAAGCTAAACATTGAGTCAAACCTTCTTTAGAACATGAATTTACATAAATCTCATAAGTAATGAATATGCAAATCTGAAATCATGAGGAATAATGGGAGACTCTTCTTTTGACCGACATACCACAATAGAACTTACGTGGTCTCGACTATTACACTCAAGCAGGCAGAGCTATCCAAAACCTTGTCTAGGCTAAGGACAATACCATTATATCGATATCAAGCTGAATGTCCATTTAGGCAAGGGAGGTCCCAAATCATATAATAGTGTAAACCTACATTTGCGCATAGTTCTGAGGCATAGGGTGATCGACCCATAGCCTACTCGATTCTAGACCATACTCCCAAAAACATACACATGCTCTACATCATTTAGAATAAAGCTCAATAATCAAATACATCTCAAATATGAAACCATGCATATGAGAAGCTTTTAGTTAAAAACATACCACAAGCTGAAAGCATAATGGGGAGCCTTTTCTCCAAAACATGTGGTAAGCTCAATTCGGGAAAATCATCATTTATACTCAATGCGTGGGCATTTCCCAAAGCTTTATCATACTTAGAAATACTCAATTCTCATCGGACACATAATTATATACATGGTAGATTCTAATCATGCTTTCATCATAGTATCTCATCATTATCACATGTACATCATAAATCTCACTTTTCATGAACATCTCATCAATGGACTTTAAAATTCATAAGACTAGAAACATGATTTTTAATGAAAATCATTGTAAATATTGCCCATGCTTCTTAATTTGATAATAGAATCATAATCAACTCATACACATGTATAAAAATAGATAATTCATGCATTTGGCTGAAAACCCCATAGATACATCATAGAGTTTCTCGCTTTGAAGAGGAGGATTGGGCACGAGTGTAGAACAAACCACCCATTCATGACCCTACATACCTATTGGAGGTTGAATTACGAAAAGATCCTTACTTAAATCGCAGGGTTTTGCTGACTGCCAGTCCCTACGAGGGACTAGATGACTCATTCCCAGATGCCAACTCCCCTATCCATGCCACGGGTGATCCCACAAGTCATGTGGCCTGACCACGACTCGAGGTCATGCCTGTGGTGACCCTTCAAGGCCACACTCTTTTTCCTTGACCATGATTCACCCCAGAACTTGTGGTCCCTCTTCACGGGACACCTGATGACCTGTCTTGTGATCTGGTGTCGAATTTCAGGTTTTCTCTATTTTAACTCCCCGGTCTGATTTTTGGGCTTCGGTGGTATAAAGATACCCACATTTATTCTCTACCGACTCAGTTCCAAATTGATGTACTAGTTTTTGCACTAAAACTCTATGCTGTGAAGAATTAGCCTAGACCAGTTAGCCCAATAGATATTAGGAGTTTCTTGGACGTAATTGGCTATTATAGGAGATTTGTTGATGGATTTTCATCCATTGCGGCACCGTTGACTAAGTTGACTCAGAAAAAGGCTAAATTTCGGTGGTCCGATGCTTGTGAGAAGAGCTTTTAGGAGTTGAAGACTTGACTCACTTAAGCTCTAGTATTGACTCTACTAGAGGGCATAGATGGTTTCATGGTGTATTGTGATGCCTCTAGAGTTGGTCTTGTGTGTGTTGATGCAGCGGGGCAAGGTGATTCCATATACTTCTAGGCAGTTAAGACCCATGAGAAAAACTATCCAACTCATGACCTGAGTTGGCAGCGGTGGTATTTACCTTGAAGATTTTGAGGCATTACTTGTATGGAGTGCATGTAGATGTATTCACGGATCATAAGAGCCTACAGTATGTGTTTAGTCAGAAGGACTTGAACTTGCGACAAAAGAGATGGCTAGAGCTTCTCAATGATTATGATATAAGTGTCCTTTACCATCCGGGAAGGGCCAACATAGTGGCGGATGCCCTAAGTAGACTGTCTATGGAGAGCGTGTCCCATGTTGATAATGGGAAGTAGCAGTTGGTGAAAGATGTCGACTTGCACGGTTTGGAGCTCGTCTTGTTGATCAATAGATGGTGGTGGTGTTGTTTAGAATGGGTCTGAATCGTCATTGGTGACTGCGGTTAGGTCTAGACAAAATGAGGATCCTATCTTCTATCACGACTGGAATGGAGGCCCAGATTTCAACACAGGACAAGGAGCCCCGAGAGACCCCAAGTCAACCCACGGCATAAGTATACGTCTAACTAGATCAATGAAACTAAATAATTAGCAATATAATCATAGAGGAAGTCTAAACTTAATCATAAGATCAGAATTCACAATCCGAAGCTGATTACATACATGAGTCTGAAAAGCCTCTAAACACAAAAAGTTGTTGGTACAAGACCCCTAACTAACTCAAAGAGATGAAACTGGTAATACATAAGGAAAGCTGAGTAGTCTACTCCTCGGGAGATGAGGACTCACCAACACGAAGATGCTAACTCCATAGTCGAACTATGAGTGGGGCTGAACCTGAGAGTTGGGTCTTGTATCATGAAATGATACATCATAGAGTATGCGGTCAGTACGTGGAATGTACCGAGTAGGCAAGGTAAGTAAAACCGCTTAAGTAAATAAAATCATTTAAAGACAATGCATAATATAAACATAAACATTAAGAATCTGAGAGTAGGGCTTGCATGCATTCTTTCTGAAATAAATGATCTCTTCATAACATAACATAACATAACTTCATAACATCATAACTAAATCAATTGACTCAAAGCTCAATTATGACATTTATAAGTGAAGCTGAATATTGAGTCAAACCTTCTTTAGAACATGCAT